>JAVSBS010015281.1:0-47440 GCA_033124195.1 Coracias cyanogaster | reverse complement strand
CGCGCCGCCGCCGCCTCCTTCCCCTCAGAGATCCCGCCCGCCGCCGCCGCCGCCCGCTTTATATCGCCCGCGCCGCTCCCATTGGTCGCCGCCGGAACCTGGGCGGCGCGGTGCGTGTTTCCCCGCCGGAGCCCGGAAGTGGTGGGACCCGGCGGGAAGGGCGGGAAGGTGAGGCGGCGTCTGAGGGTTATGGGGGGGGCAGGGGAGGTGCTGGCGGCTACCGAGCATGGACGGGGGAGAGGTGTTGAGGGAGGTTTTGGGGAGAGACTGCTGCCGCCTCCCGGCTTCGCCTCGGGAAAGGTGGGCGGGATCCGGGCGCGGTTCGCTGTGGGGGTTCGTAACTGCCGGGCGGTGAGTCGGTGCTGGCGGTAGATCGGCGTGGGGGCAGAACGCTGCGTAGGGGCAAAAATCATACGTGTTAAAATTCCCCATTTTCCCCTTCTTGGAACCACGTGAGGCCAGCCTTTTTTTTTTTTTCAGTGGTGCGCAGCGACAGGACAAGAGGTAACGGGCACAAAGTCGAACATCTAAACACGAGCAGGAACTTCTCTCCTGTGAGGCTGCCCAGGGAGGTTGTGGAGTCTCCTTCTCTGGAGACATTCAAACCCTGCTTTAGGTGAACCAGCTCTGGCAGGGTGGTTGGACTAGATGATCTCCAGAGGTCCTTTCCAACCCTTACTGGCCTGTGATCCTGTGAACTGGGACGAGGCTGTGCTGAGCGAGGATCAGCTTGGCTGTGGCTTTTCTGGACCTTTGCTTTCTGCTGATAAGATGTTGTAATGGGGCAGGTTGAAATGAACGGGGTCACTGCCCAGGCTCTTGCTGCTCTCATGAGGTGTCAGTCACCTCAGTCCCAGGCGAGGTGGAAGCCCTCCACATGGGGTTTCTGTTGTAGGAACTTGCCTCCTATCTTACTTTGTGTGTGACAGGGTAAACGTGAATTCCTTCAGTGCAGTTTTAGTCCCCAGTGCGTAACTTAATTGGAGTATGGGGATAATAGTAGTGAATTTTACCATGAGTAAAGGAAGGTATGTGGCGTATAGAGGAGATGCGTATGAGGTGACTGGCTTTATTCTTAAAAACTCAGAGAAGATGAACTGATTTGGCATCAGCTTAGGATTTATTCTGTGGTTAAAAAAAAAATTTAAAATAAAAAAAAACCCGGGCAAGTAGTGTGTCTAATTTTATGGGTCAGAGACAGTAGCCTCTGTACGGAGCATTGAGTATTCAGGCTCTTCCCTTATGGATTAGAGAACAGCAGCATGATGTAGTGTTCCTACCAACAGCGATGCAGAGAGAAGGAAGGAAAGATTTTTTCCAAATTTTTCTAAAGCTTTACAAAAAACCCCTCTTGAATTGCAATCTTCCATGTTAACTTCTTTGGCTTTCGCCAACCTCTCTGTAATCCTAAACCTGATAGGTTGTGGGGGTGAGGAATGGATGATGTATGGAAGAAACATGTAGTGTGGCAGCTGTAGGACTTGACACCTTAACAGTTTTGTCGTCTGTGACTGTCAGATGAGACTGTTGTTCTCTGCCCGTTGTGGATTTGTGATTCTCTTGCAGAGGATAATTCTTTGTTGTTATATAGATGCCATCGTTTAGAAACCTTCTTGAGGTTGTTTTTGCTGGTGTTGCTCATAATGCTGAAACTTACAGTGAGAGGGATGAGCAGGAATTGCTTTTTCTTTTCTATTTTCTGCTTTATTTGAAGTATTTTACTCATTTTTTTTCTTACTTGCATGGGTCTTTCACATCACAGGGAGGGGACATAGCATGGAAAACATTACGTGAACTACAACTCTGTGGATGTGTAATACTTGATACTTTTTTATTCCTTTTTCCAATGGCTTAGATTTCTAGCTAGTATCTGTTTTAAAAATGAAATAGTTTATAGGCATCCTATCTGTAATTCTTTTAATCTTTTCTCTTTTTTATTAAAGGTGGAGATAAGCTACGGTAATTGATGTGAGATAGCTCTGGATACTAGTTTTGTTGTTAAATTAATTCCAAACCCGTTAATTGCCTTACTGGAAGTGAATTCTTCAGGCTCGCCAGTATGGCTCTGGCTGTGACACTGCTGAACGGTGCTTCCTTACGTGGTAGATGCTGCAGGCACAAAGTCCTGCACCCCTTGCTTGCACCGCTCCTCAGCAGTTCCGTGCCAAAACCGTACAGCAGCTACAGGAGGCCAGGATCGCAGCCTGAGAAAAAACCCTCTTGGCAAGATGTTGATTTCAGTTTTAAGAAGGGCTTTGATGTGTTAAAGACTCAGCTGAGCATGCTGAAGAAGGAGACTCAAGATTACTTAGTTGGACCTGGAGGCCAAACATTTGATCGCTACCTGTTGGAACAGACAAGGGTGTTGTGGGAGTTTCGGAGCCAAGAAGATTTAAATAAATGGGTTATTTCCTCCGATGTGGAGATTGGAGGGAAAAGTGAAGTTTACCTCAAATTGGGTAGGAATAACCAAGCTGCTCTGCTCTACGGAACCCTCAATACGGAAGTACCTCGGGATGGGGAGACAAAATACAGTGGCTATTGCAGTATGAGAGCTAAGCCGCTGATGGTAAGTGCAGCTTCACAGCTTCTGTCGTTTAATCGGAGGGTGGGTTTGGGTAATCCTGGTGACAACCGGTGGGCTGTTGTTTACTGCGGTTGAAACTGGTCACTCTCAGGAGTATCAGACGCTCCCTCAGGAATGTAATCGCTGCTGTATCCTTTGACCTGGCAGGAGCAAACTTCTTCCTGGTTTCTGTTTTCCTTTCTTGGAAAAGGAGCAATATATGTTTGATCACTTACTGATGGTACAGCAGGGCATCCACTCGTTTAGACAGCCTTGTTCACTGCCTCCTTGCAAATGATGGATCTGTAAGGAACCTTTATATCCACAATTCCTATAATTCAAACAGATGTCTCTCTGAATTTGAAGTTAATGGAATGTGTTGTAATGACACATTTTCTGGGCTTTTACTTGGCCTATTTGTCAAACTTAGTTAGGTGAATTAGCTTGTCTCTGTTTCTCACAGAGGCAGAAAATAATGCTTTGAAATATACTTTTGAAAGGTCTGAGTCCTACCGTGCATCAGAAAAAGCGAGGCACAAATCTTTGCTCAGAATTGAGCAGCACAGAACCGGAAATGGATGTGCCTGTTCTTGATGCTACTTGCTGCATTCCTTGTTTTTAAGCACCTTTTAAAGCAAGGAAATGTTTTAACTCTGTGTAAAATGCTAAAAGTTTTAGTTCATTCTGTTTGTGGCTTGTCACAAGTGCACAGGAAGAATCTTTTCTGGGCTGTCAAGCACTGGAACAGCCGTCCAGGGAAGTGGCGGAGTCGCCATCCCTGGGGGTATTTAAAAGACGCGAGATGTTGTCATGGTTGTGGCCGGCTTTGTCACTAAAGCATGTCCCTCAGTCCCATATTCCCCTAAAGGGGAAAGCTCTGAATTCTGTATGCTAATTTTCACTTAATTTAAGCAATTCTGTCGAAGAATAGCCCTGATCCCTGCTCTACATATCTCCAAGTGCCCTCTGTGTAACTCTCTGAAGACTCTTGCGTCTGCCTACGTGCAAATCACACCAACACTTTTACGATCTCTGGACAAGAAGATCCCGTCAAGGGTTAGACACGTTTGCAATCCGTAGCAATATGCACGGAAAGCGCTGAAAACATTAAACGCTTCCAGTGCTTGTGTCAGTCCTCAATAACGGAAGTTGTCACCGAGGATAAATTATCTCACTTCCTCAGTTTCTTGTAATCACTTCTGAATAATCTAGTGCTGACCACAGAGTATTAAACTTAATGAGCCATGTTAAACTTAATGAACTGCACAACTACAGATCCAACACTGTAGCGTGTGTGTAGTTGCCTGGTAGGTCCTAGGAAGGAGATCTGATTCCTAATGGGTAGGAGATTGTGATTTATAATTAAAGCACGAGTCGTCAGGGTCGTAATACTGCCATTTATGGGCTCTAATATGGTGCTGGAGGGAATTCGGTAAGATCAGCAGCTAGTAGGACAAAAGAGTAACCCGGTTTTTGCTGTGTCACGGTAGATACTATTTGACATGGGGGCAGCGATCAAAGCAGTAGTGCTCTGTTCTTCATAATGCGTGTTTTCCTTTATTGAGGAGGAATAATTCTATTTATTATTAATTTGTAGGGATCTTTTGCTAGGAAGAAGTATTACGACTGGTCAAACTTCAACAGCCTGTATTTACGTGTCCGTGGCGACGGCAGACCTTGGATGGTAAACATCTATACAGACCCGTACTTCTCTCATCAGAAGGATGACCTCTACAACTACTTCATGTTCACCCGAGGAGGCCCGTACTGGGAGGAAATCAAGGTGAACTAATGAGTCTGTCATCCTAACGAGACTGTCTCAGAGTCCTGGCCATAGCTCTGAGGAAGGGGAATCCTTTCAGCGGTGGCAGTTTGTTGCTCTTGCTGCTCTTTGATGGTGTTTCTGCTGGGTATCCTTACACAGCAGGAGGTGACAAGGGAGGGTGAAAATCCGTGTGTCGTTGCTGGCTTCCATGTTTTCCTCTCGCCTCCACCAGCCAGCCCTCCTGTTTCCCATCTCAGCCCCTCCTCTTTCTTGCTCCTGCTGCATTCGAAGTAACTTTTACGTTGTTCTGCACGGCTCTGCTAGAGCCCTGGTGGCTCAGTCTGAAGTGAGCACTATGAAATACACGGCTCGGGTGCAGACGAGCTGCCGATAGACGCCGGCTTTTCCTTCACTTCTACTTCACGTTGACATGTTACTGGCGGGGGATATTCTCACTGTAAACAGCCGCCTTCTGTGCTGCAGCCTCTCCTTGTGTCCTCACAAGGTGACAGCCCTGCCTGACAGCTCCAAAGGCCACCCCAGAACCGTGCGTGGCCTGGAGCTGGTCAGTGCCAGGGTTGCTGTGGCCCGTTTCTCTGTGCCAGCTCTATGTGCCCGACTGGTGCTGGTACCACGTATAGCAGAGCTTTATTTCATTTACTAAGGCTGGATTTCTTGCTGCTGAAGTTCTTATTTTATGTACTAAAGCTTGGTTTGGTTTTGTTTCTGTCAGATTCCATTCTCCAAGTTCTTTCTCTCCAGCCGGGGAAGAGTCCAGGATGACCAGCATCCTATATGGTTAGACAAGGCAAGTTTTCTACAGACTTTACCTGACTGAAATTTCCTTTAAGGTTATATGGTCATGATACAGGGAATTCACAAATCCTTTCATGCTTGTGAAGTTGAAATTGAAGGGGCTGCTCTCATTATAAGGTGCTTATTCTTGTGTGCTTGCCTTTGCATTGAAATTATCCTACTTTGTGGTAGCAGTCTCAGTTTACTTCAAAGGAGCTCCAAAAATATTTTTAAAGAGATCTATATAACCAGGAAACAACTCACAACTTACTTAGCTTTTTTTTTTTTTAAAAAAAAAAGGCTTTTTTTTTGGAGGAAAGATCAAAGTGACTAAAAAGCTGGTTGGCACAGTACTGCCAAAAATAATAAAAGCAAATGTCAGAAACTTTTTTTTTCCCCTGACAGAAGACAGTCAGGGATATCATATAATCAGATTTTATTTGAAGATGTACTGTATCTGTGACCTTGGTGATGGGCAGTAAACAGATTTATTTATAGGCTCTTTTATATGTATTTTTTTTTCTTAGAGTTTATAGTCTAAATATTAGGTGTGTTGGGTATTTTTTGTTTTACTTCTGCAAATAGGTAGAGTAATTCACTTATTCGCAGGAGGAGGCTTTTTTTTTTTTTCTTCTCAATTTCAGTGACCCTCCTGTGTGTAATTGAGGGCACCCTGTGACTACCGAAAGGAAAACAATGTTAGAAATGTATAGGGGGGACAAAATAAAGGGCACGTTACTTGAATCAGTGTTGGTCACCTGGAATGTTGCATTCAGTTCCTAACTGCCTTAATGGGGGGAAAAAACCCAAACAAGAAACCCCAAACCAATCAGGAAAAACTAGGAAAAAAGAGAGATCTGAGGGCAATTCAGGGATTGGCAGCATGAAAAGAATCTGAAAACAGAAGTAGTACAGGCTGTAGGAAGCAAGCGTGAATGATGGAAAGGTGGATCAACGACAAGAAAAAATGCACTTTGTGGAAGCAAGTTGTTCTAAAAGGCCTGTGTTTAAATGCAGACACTGAATAATTTATCAGGATGTGGAATACGCAGTGATTCAAAGCGGTAAATGAAAACATAAACCTGATTGAAAATATTTAGCAGGAGTTAAAGGGACAAACCTGTACTTGACCTGAGCATCCTCCACTTAATTTTCATTCCTTGTTACCTTATGCTCGGTATTTCCCAGTAAAAATTATGCACTTGCATATAATACGAAGGGTGATTTTACCAATGTATTTTAAAGACACCTA
This sequence comes from Coracias cyanogaster, assembly GCA_033124195.1. Taxonomy (NCBI): domain Eukaryota; kingdom Metazoa; phylum Chordata; class Aves; order Coraciiformes; family Coraciidae; genus Coracias; species Coracias cyanogaster. The sequence continues at coordinate 41,062 of JAVSBS010015281.1, read as the reverse complement.
AGGCGTTGTTAAGGAGGAATGACAAGGCAGGAAAGGCAGGGTACCCAAGGGCTTGCCAAGGAACAGGCTGTTCAGAGCAGGGGGTTTAGGTGACTCCCGTAGTCATCTACAACAATATGAACCGGAAAGATGGAGCTTTAAAACCCCTCAGTGCTCCACAAGCCGAGGGGCTGCTTCTGGAGCTGGTTCTGGGCCAGAGCGTTCTGAAACGTGAGTGTGATCGGAGAGGAATGTCCCTGTGCTTAACTACTTTGTTCTATTATTTATTTAGCGTACATTTGCAGTGTGTCTTTAGCCTCAGCCCACAATTATTCAGCTTTATCTGACACATCCCAGGTGTTATTTTCCTGTGTGTGTGGCAATCCTGAAAAGGACGGGCCCGGCTCAGAGCTGTGCTTTCAGCAGAGTCTAAGGGCAGCCGGGGTTTAATGGGCGGCCTGCCGCTGGTCACCCAGCTTGTGCTGGGAACTGCTTGAGTGGCCTCTGGAAGCTGCTTGGAGACATCCAGGAGCTGTGAGAGTTTTCAGGCAAGCCCCAGGCTAATAGGAGTCATGGCTGAGCCACACAGGTTTTCATGGAATTTATTACAGTTAGATTATTTTTAACTGGAATAGTGGTGGGGGAGAACATTAAGGGAAAGGAATGAGGAATGTTCTTACATTTGAGAACATTATTCTAATTAAGAAACAGTGCCTGAGGACTTTAATATAGAATCACAGAATGGGTTGGGTTGGAAGGGACCTTAAAGACCATCTAGTTCCACTCCCCTGCCACGGGCAGGGACACCTTCCGTGGGGCTCAAAGCCCCATCCAACCTAGGCTAGAACACCTCCAGTGATGGAGCATCTACAGCCTCCCTGGGCAACCTGGGCCAGGGTCTCACCACACTCAAGGGTGAAAACTTCCTACTCCAAATCTCCCTTCTGCCCGTTTGAACCGTTAGCTCTCGTCCCATCATTACAAGCCCTAAACCGCGATGACAGTGTGTCATGCATTTTAAAATGCCTGGTTTGGTGCACTCTAGCGGGTGGATGACTTTATCTCGATTGAAAGGTCTCTTTCATCTGTAATTATTGTGTTTCCTGCTCACAAAAGAATGGTGACAGGCTTGACGTGGGTGTTTGTACACCCAGTCACAAACGCTGCTGCATTTTGAACAAATACCAGTCGAAAGTAGATGGTGGTGCCTTGTTTGTAAAAGATGGAAGCAGTAGCTGCAGTTGTTTGTTTGTAACGTCAAGTGTCCTGATGGCTGTATCTGTTAATCAGATTAGTACGCTTGGATTCACCATCGGAGATAAAGTGGACGGTCCGTTCCAGCTGGAGATCGATTTTATTGGCCTTCTAAATGACAGAGCTCATACAGAAGAATTTGCCTATGAAACCTATGAAAAGAATCCTCGAGTCTAACTTGGGCTGGCGCGCGCTGCGATGTTCTTCAGATACTTGGTTTGCTTGTGTAAAACACTTCTTAAACGGAGCTCACAGCAACTCGAGGGTACTAGGGAAATGTTCAAGAGACCGGGGCATGAAGTGTTGACCGCAGGAGTGCCACTGTTGCCATCTTTGAGCTGCCAGATGTGGAACCCTGGAGAGACTGCGTACCTGGGACAGAGCCTGAGGAGAGCCGTGCTGCACTCCTACAAGGCAGGAACTATTGAGGTATTCCGTGAGCTTGTTGCTTTTTTTTTTTTTTGTACAACTGCATTTTCTACATTATATGGTTTGTAAAATGCCCACATGCGCTAGTCTGAAACTGCAGAAAGCATGATGATAACAAATACCCTGAGGAAGGGTGTTTGAGTGACTCAGCTGCTGAAGTTTAGCAAGAGCAGTACCAGAAGTGGAAAAGGCAAAGGCAGATGCATTTCAACCTTTAGCTTTGGCTCCTCAGAATAACTAAAAAAAGAAGAAGCTGCTGCCAAGACTGAAAGAGGAGCTCTGCCCGGGGCTGGGCTGTTAGTTCAGAGCTGTCGGGGGTAGTCTCCTTCAGAGAGCTGAGGTCACGCTCCCAGGGTGGGCTGGGGGAAGCCACTGCCAGCTCCCTGAGGAAGCGTCGCTGAGCTGGAGGAGCACTGTGACGGGGCAGATCCTAAGGGGCACCGTTAGTGGAACTCAGCTGTGAAGTCACAGCCTCAGCTGAGGACACAGAAGCTCAATACCTCCCTTTTCCTGAGGAGTCTGGTTTGGGGCCGCGTGAGAAACAGCGCCCACCTCCTCCGCAGTGACCTTGACGTCTACAAAGACTGAACGTACCTCTAAGGCCACAACAGCAAGTTGAAGTGGTGTCTTATTCTACCCTTTTCCTCTTGCACAATTAAACAGCTTAAGAGCAAAAGAGGGGTGGTGGTTCTTGTTTCTGAAGATACTGGACCAAACGTGCTTTCAAAGTGGGAGGCAGGCCAAGCAGGAATGAAAACTCATCACAAAAGATGACACTGACTTGTATTTACAAGTGTGAACGAAACCATACTAAGTGGGTAGTTCTATGTAGCACACTAGACATAACCACTGATAAATGGGATATATACAAAATATTTATTTCCCACCATAAGTTTATATACAAAAATTGCTGCTTCTTGACATTTCAGCATATATTTGATAGGAAACTCAAATTCAGTGAAACAATTACTTGCTCAAAATCCTAGCTGAGATTACAATTACTCAGTTACCTTTCCAGTTCCATCCATAAGACATCCAGACAGGTTTTTTAATGCATTTTTTTAAAAGTAACAATAACAACAGGGTATTGAATGTGCCTCAACACTACTATAACATCTTTTAAGCATCACAGAGACGAAAAGCAGAAGAATTTTGCTAACATCTATTCACCATAGAAAGGAACAAAACAAGCTCAACGCATCTCAGTTGTGACTTTTTAAAAATACAGTACTTTACATTTATGTTCTGCTGTAAGCTTTTAGTTTTCCAGAGAGCTTGCCTATTTCTTCTCTTGGAAATTCCCTCCAGCCTTACAATTAGAAGTTTTCAATAAGTGCAGCAACTGTCACAGAATGGAAGGATTGATCTGGAGAACAGGGGGAGCACTCATCTCCAACTCCTGTCATCTACCAGCAGAATGTTCTGAAGCTTGCTCTCCAAAACTGGGGTGACAAACGCGCTCTGGTGGCCAAGTCCGTCCTAAACTGCAAGGAGACTCCTGGAGCATCTTTTTTTCCCCGCTTGCATTTTCCCCTTAAACATCTGAGTTGAATGAAAACTTTAATAAGCAACTAGAGATAGTTTTAAGTTCCTAAAAGGGTAGAACTCTCACCTAGCTGGAGAAGCTGACCACTAACGTTACACTCAGATGCATTTTAAGATCTCGTTCGCTGCGCTCTGGATCCTACTAGCTAATAGCAACCTGGGCCTTACACAGACAGCACAAATATTTACATGACAGGAACAGCATTAACGGGCATTTTGGATACTCCTCTTCCTAATCCACAGGTAGTCCTCTACGGTTTCCAAGAGCCTGAGCCTTCTTCTTTTTTCTCTCTTCCTCATGTTTCTCACGTCTTTCTTCCCTGAAGGGGGGAAAAAAAAAAAAAAAAGACCAAGTTATATGAGAAGGCAGAGAGACAAGCAACCAAAAGGCATGTGAAGCTGACCAAGGCTTAACATCTACGTAAGCAGCTCAGACGTCTGGGTCTAACAATGTCAGTGACAGCACGTCACTACGCACAGCTTCGAGGTGAAGGTCCATCAAGACACTAGCGCTCATCGATTTCTAGAATCAAAGTCTGTTGGGCTCAGAGCTGCCCTTTGTTGGCCTTCCTGATACTAGACAGACTGTTGGAGGCAAAAATTGCTTTAATATAAAAGTCGTCTTTCCTGAACTGCATATTTCAATCCTAAAAAAGACAAATGAGCCATCATATTATTTTAAATAACAGTATTCATGAAGAGCTAGTGGTGTGCTCACCTTGTCTGGAGACGCGGCTGTTTGTAATCTTTCTTACGGGAAGAAGTGTTGCTAGCAGAAGTCTTATTTAGGACAGTGTTTTCTTTAAATTCTCCCCAAGGTTTTAGTCGTCCTACAGTTTAGGGGCAGAAAGACAGACTACTGAATTACTAGTTTAGCGATTTTGTGCTTAACTTATAATCACAGAATGGGTTGGGTTGGAAGAGACCCTAAAGCTCATCTAGTTCCACCCCCCTGCCATGGCAGGGACACCTCCCACTAGACCAGATTGCTCAAGGCTCCATCCAGCCTGGCCTTGAACACCTCCAGGGATGGAGCATCCACAGCCCCCCTGGACAACCTGGGCCAGGGTCTCACCACCCTCAGAGTGAGCTTATGATTGTCACTTTTACAGCAGTAAGCCTGGTTTTCTGCAGGTTGACTTTAAGATGAAATGCCTCTTGTGCTGGATGATCTGTTTCACCAGCCCCTTCCCTACAAGTAGCTTTTCTGTAAGTAGCAACAGGCGACTGTACTTGTCCCACTCGCCACACAAAAGTTCTGTTTCTCACAGAACAGCACACTTAAAAAAAAAAGCCTCGTTGTCTAAGGAATGTCTTGTATTCCCAGTATATGTATCTACTCAGTGGAATACAAGGATGTTTCTTCTTACATTTATGGGCTTTTGATCATAAAGATTTATTCTTCAGTAGGGCAGCTCTTAAAGCATGTATTATGTAGGAATTTAGCATCCAGGCACAGACTGCGTGGGAATCCAGAGAAAGGGATGGCAAGAGAGATGGGGAACTTGGCTGCCATGGCCTGTGTCAATGCCTTCCTTTAGCAGCAGCTGTGTATGAGGGGTACGACCGATAAACGTGCGCGGGATCACGGTACCTTTATGTGGCTGGTACCGAAGCGGCCTGGAGAGACTTGCTTTGAGATCAAACGTCTTCTTTGCGCTCACGGGTTCTGCAGAACGAGCTGCAAACTTGAAGGGGGTGACGGCTACAAAAGGCATCAAGATACAATACTTAATTATAGCAGCAAGAACATCACTGTACAGAGAAAGTTGGAAAGTGCCTGTGAAGACCACCTGAAAATTATTGAGACCAAAGAGCCATCAAATGCCACCATCTGCTACCTCTAAGGACAGAACTGCACAAATACAGCTCATCTGAAATAAGGAGCGCAAATCCCACACGGTGAAGGAGACCTCTGAGAAGGCATCAGGAACGCCTTTCATAGCTCTTCACGTGCATGTTAGATGAGTCTTTTGCTACAGAGTCCCAAGAGGTCTAGAAAAACTTTCTACACCCTTTTCTGTAGCTAGCCAAGGACTGTGTTTAATTTCAGCGCCTAACCATTTTGGTCAAAACACCGGAAAATAAACTACTGCAGCTTCTAAAGGTTCAGTCAAGTTAAAGAATGAAATGAAAACATGGATCTACATGATGTTAGGTTATAAAATTGTATCTCATAATTCACTAGGACAAAAGTCTTGATCTGGAAGAGTCAAGTATTTACCGTTATTCACTTTACCCTTCGATGCAGTCAGATCGTTATTTCTTGCATTTCCTTTGCTGTTTTCCCGACTTATTATTTTGCAGCTCTTCTGGCTGTCAGGTGTGCAGATCTCCACGTACGGAGACATTCTAGACGGAGTCTTGGTGAGAGAGCGTTTATGCTCATTATCTTTTGTGGCTTCTGAGAACCTGACAATTATGAGAAATACGAAAACAAAGTTAGTAATCTATAAGGAACGTCAGCAACATGATGCTGGTTCTGCATTCTACTTTTCTTACAGATGGAAAGTTGTACTGTGTAGAAGATATTCACAATTTATGCATAAACTGCACCTAAAATACCTTTGCTGGCAGTTTTCAAGTTAGGAGCCCTTATCGATAGCGCTAAGTAATATTAGGAATTAAGAAGAACTGACTTTGTTCTTTTGTAGAGCAAATATATTTGGATGCAATAAGCTCAGATTTTTTTTCCACCAACAGATATGGTTTACTTGAGATTTGGATTCTGTAGTAAAACTTTAGATATAGATATTATTAATTTTAATTTCAAATGAAGAAAAACCTGGAAGAACATTAACTAGCAGAACTCTAGGACTCAAGGATCTACCAGAGGAAGAAGCTGGAAATTCTAGTCAACACTCAAGTTTCTGCATCCTGAGATACACACACGTGCTGCACGTATGTGGATATACAGGCATTTTTAATGTGTATACATATGTGTGTGTATATAAATACAGAAAAGAAATTCAAAATCCTGTATGAAGTAATACTCTTATTAAAAGAGTATCAAAAATAAGCGAAAAGCCTGCAAGATATGGAAAGACAGTGAGTAAATGTCGAAGGAAGCTGCGTTTTGAGGGCCAGAGAGTTTCTGGATGAAGCGGCCCTGGCAAGATCCACCTCAGCGCGTCTTTGGACAAATGGAACGGAAGCAAATTCTACGAGCGTTGTTTTGTTTTAGATATTGTTAAGAATCAAGGAGGGCTGCAGCGAAGACCAAGACCATCCGATAGGACACCCGAGGCAGAACGAGTATTGTTTTCATTGTTCTCTGTTGAAATCAAAGATAGCACATTTAAAGTGGAAACAAAGCCTGGAAGATGATGAGCATGATTATCCAAGGAGCCTGTAAATCTTGACCTGTGCATAGAGGAAGAACTGTGTTCAAAAAATCTCATCATCAGTTATTATGAGATGTCGCTATTAGAAGTCACACTAACTTACTAGCGGATCCCACACACACTTTAGTCAGGGACAAAAAAGTCCCAGAAGCTCTGATCTTGGCAGGCAAGAGTTGAGAAGCGAAGGTTAGAAGAAGAACAGGAAGTAACACGATTGAGACCTGAGGTTAACCGGGCAGTGTTGGCAGGAGGAGAAGGGTCAGTTACGGAAGGTCTGAAACTGAACTTCAGTCACTGTGGAAAGCTCAGTAAACTGAAGAAAGTTGGGGTTATTACAATAGCTAGAAATTCACAAAGACATCGTAGAAACAAGGACTTTCACTGAAAAGAAAAACAGGTGTAAGGGCATTTATCAACAGAGTACCACATGGACCATCCTGCTGGTTAATTCTTTTAAAAAGGTCTTTGTTCAAGACCTTAGAAAAATCAGTAAGTTAACAAAATTTGCCTGTAACACAAGTTCATGAAGTATTAACATAATAATTAGATTACTGTGTAGGAATAATTAAGTGCGCCTGATGTTTTAAAAAGAAATGACATTTAAGAGCTTGAGGATGAGCTCGTTAGTTTAAAATTCCTCATGACTTTCTAATGTTAATTTGGTTCCCATCTGCTAGAAGTAACCATAGAATTGTTTAGGTTGGAAAAGGCCTTTCAGATCACCAAGTCCAACCATAGTTATGGCAGTCAGTCACAAGGTGAGCCCGTGATGTGATAGCAGGGGGAAGAGGGTTGTGGAGAAAAGGAAAAGAGTACCCAAAGCCCCCCCAAAAGATGAGTCCATTGCAAGACTCACCTGGAATCCTGGTTAAGTAATATAAATTAATTCAGCTACAACAGACTATTAGGTTGCCTGACAAAATGGAAAACCTAACACAGTAAGAGAAGAAAAATGATGTGGCTTGGTTGGTTTGGCAGCAAAAGCTACCACCAGACATCAAAATGAAGAATCAAGGTAGTCATGGCAGAGTAAGGCTTAAGCCAGCCAAAGTTAGGAACTACAATTAGCCTCGTGCAGTTCATGCTTGGAGTAGAAACAACATCAAATCACAGTCATCGTTTCTTATGTCATGTGTATCCCATCAAACTGCTCACTGCTAGTTTTGTTCTTCTTACCTGACGTTCATTCTACTTGTTGAAAGGACGGTAGGATTAAATGAAGATTTCCTGGATAAAATACTGCGATTGGCAGTGTTCTGAGAACTGCGTGGGGAGCGCCGGAGGTTATTAGGAGTGCGGGTAGTGGAGAATCTGCCTCTTTCTGGATTTGGGCTGAATAAAAATGTTTTGCCAGCGGTTTGTTTCTAGGGGGAAAAAAAAAAAAAAAATCAAATGATGAGTTAGCACACTGCTAAAAATTTAATCAGAAAAGCAGCTAAGAAGAAAGGAGAACAGTGCATCACAAGCATAGTCTCTTCAGTTTTCCCCTTTTTTTCCTTTAAAAGCGTATTTTAAACATAAGCAGTTTTATTATGATTAACTAGATCTGAAACTACACACCTTAGGATTGTTACAGGGAGTGCCTTTTTCTCATGCTCTCAAGCGACTGGATTTTTTGGCCAGCACTTGCCAGGAGAAATTTATTTTAAGTATACATGGATACAAGGCATGTCACAGAAAAGAAAAAGAGAGTGTTTGGGAGCTTCAGCGCTCCTGGTTTTGATGGGTCCATCAGCATATCCATCGATAGGTTGCTGCCGCTTTCCTAAGGCTTGCCACACTCGGGAACCCTTTTGGCAGCTTTCACCGCTGCACACGTGAGATACAAGAACTGAGAACATCCTGTATTGCCTGTATTTTAAAGGAGAGTCATACGCAGTCATTGGACAACAGTTCCTTAAGGCACAAAAGGGGACTTGAATATTTCATTCCTGCTCTTCACCAAATAACGCATCTCCTACAGCAATTCAAACAGTTGTAAACAAAAGCTCCAGGAGATCCTTCACAAAAGTGATTGTGACATAATTACTTCAAAATGACAAGGTATTTGTTGGTTCCTATAGCCATACACTCCTAATACATAAAAGCTTATATAACTATGCAAGTTATATACAAATAACTACATATATCTTAGCTACGACTGCAGTTAAACGTGACTGATCATAAAATTCCATCGCACGTGTGCACGACCAGCTACTTACTGATCTAAGGAGGCTGCAGGACTTTTATGGAGAGGCTCAGGAAATCAATGGATATTGATTATCTTCCTGCGTTATCACTTACCTTGATTTCGCCAAGAGAACTGCTGCAGTTCGTAATCATCATATTTTTCCTCTCCAGGTAGTCAGCAATAGATTCCATTTTCTTGAAGTGTGCCTCGTGCAACTTTTTAAAGTCTGAAAAGTTCCAAAAAATAAGAAGAGTAACAGATCTGATAAGCTCTTAAGGAAGTTACTACTTCGTAGGAGAATCTTGCAACACCTTTCATTAAGGCCTCCGAGAAAACACAAGTATCCCTCTAAAGACTGGGGACCAAGGGGTGTGAAACGGCCTCTGCTTCATCACCTGGTGCACGCTCTGGAGAATTACTGAATCACGGAATGCTTTGGGTTGGAAGAGACCTTTCAAGATCATTTAATCCAACCCCTAAGTTCTGCAGTTAAACAAACTACTTCTAAATTTCAAACGAATGGCTGTATTTTAAGAGAAGATTAGCTAATACATAATAATGTAGCACAAAAGCAGGGTTGATAAAGTGAAAACTAAACGAGCAGCAGCAATAGCATGTCTTCCTGCTAATAGCCGTTTTGAAAACCATGAATACAAGTCTGCCCAAAAGGCAAAGTGTTCAATAAACCAGTTCTATAACACACGCGCGAGTCGTTTACTACTATGGCTTTACAAGTTCGAAGATAGACCTTAAAAATGTAACCTTTGGGAACTTTTTTGTTTACTTGCTTTATAAAGAGAGAATGTTCTGTTCTTCAAGCAGAAATAGAGATTTGGGGTGTAAAAAAACCCGCAAGTCTCCCTTCACACACAGACAGCATCCGTTTCTGAAGATGGCAGGTGAACTTACTCGGTGTTGTAGCTTTCACTCCTGTTTTCCCAGACCGACAGGCACGGCCTGCATATAAAGGGAGCTTCCCTCTTGCAGAAGGAGCCTCACCTGCTACAGTAAGATCAGACAAAAATCGTTACAACTCATGGAAAATATTTTCACTTCATCACAAACCTTTATAAAAGTATTTGTTCCAACGCACTTTCTCTCCTCAAAGCGAGTTTAGGTTTTAAGAAATAAAGACAGCGGCTGGAACAGGCACGGCCTAAGTCTCTCAAAAGGCTTTTAATGCCACAGCAGTAACAGCACGTCTTGAGAAACTACAAGCCCAGCATGGATCTTACAGTCATAGCAGGTTCTTATTATCTTACGGGGGAAGTTAATCGGAGAACACCTGAATGAACCAAACCCAACTTTCAGTTCGTGGGTTTGAGCTGTTTAAGAAGCTAGTGTTTTTTAAATGTTGATAACAAAACAGAAATACCTTTTAGGCAGCTTTTCTGCCGCTGCCTCATATACGTAACACAGAGTCTTAAGTTTTTTTATCATCTCTGCTCTCATGTATAGTATTAAGGTCATGTTCACGTTTTACCTGATAATTTTCTTACTAAAATAAATCACTAAAGACGTCACATTGAGTTAGATATCTACATAGCGAAAGCAAATACTTGCTTTTCTATTAATTCACATTCCCTTTAAAGTAAACTTGCGTGACCTTGATAGAAGATATGCTCACTGGGAGCAAATAATGAGAGGTTGTTGAAAATAACTGTTGAAAAATCAACTTTTCAACACTAAATGCTGACAGAGTATTTTTTTTTTTGGTCACAGAGCTCTCGCTATCAGAAATTACTGAAAAAAGGAAAACTGAAACAAAACATGAAAGCAGAAAGCGGTGTGGATAGTTATAATCACTGTTACAGGAAGAGCCCTGTGCAAACTGTCAGGATGAATCCTGCCTCGACCAAAGCTTCCTCTACATATCCTATTGCTTCTATTTTTAGAATCATTCAGGATGGAAAGGACCACCAGGATCATCAAGTCCAACCTTCATACCAACATCTCTCTAGCCACTAGGCCATAGCTTCAAGTGCTACATCTACTCATTTTTTAAACACCCCCAGGGATGGTGACTCCACCACCTCCCTGGGCAGCCTGTTCCAGTGCCCAAGCACTCTCTCAGGAAAGAATTTCTTCCTAATATCTAATCTAAACCTCCACTGACAACTTGAGCCCACATCACGGGGAAGATATGAGGGAAAGAAAACATAAGAGGAGCGAGGATTTTTTTGCTAACCACAACAGTAGTTGTGCAAGTCTGTGGAACGTTTCAGAGAAAGGAAGAGCAATAAGCAAAGTATTTGGTATATTAATGTCTCGTTTTATAGGGCATATCACATTAAGACAAACAAAAACGTATAAACGGAAGAAACTAAAGTTAAGTAAGGACTAAGAGGAAGCAAATAGTTGATACTGATAGTGTATCTGTATATTCTCTCTGATACTTAGCTATTAAGTATTAATATGTTATTTTGAGACCTCTCGAAATCCCACCACATTTGGGCAGATTTTTACATGTTTTTAACAACACAAAATACCAATGAATTTTGGTATTTCAAAGATAAAAAAATCAGAGATCAACTGATCATTAAACTAGATCAGTTTAATGCCCTACTAGTCCAGCTAGACCAGTAGTTTGTGTCTTTGAAACTACTGTTGGGAGATGCTATTAACAGAGGCCAGATGATCCTGGTTCAAGTCCATCATCCTTCCGGCATTCACAATCATTGTATTCCTCTAGGCATGTCTGCAAATACATCCCAATCTATTTCCTTTAGTATCTGTTCATTTTTGTCTAATAGCTTTTTGAATCTGGTAATACTGTTCCCACAGCCTCCTGTGTAAGTGTGTTTCCAAAGCCCGCTACCCCCAGTGTTAAAAAAACAAAACCCAAACTCTTTTTAAACAAATCGCGTACAGATTTCAACACGCCCAATGATGTCAGCAACAACTGAACAAATTCATCATGCCCAATCCAAAACCAGTTATCAATGAAGAGTAATAATTAATGTACACTAGAAACTGCACGGCTTGCTTCTTGGAAGAGATTAAGCACTAGTCATTAACAGAAAATGACTCACAAGTGTGCAAGGTCAATCACTTCTTTTAGCATACTACCATTCACTAAAAAGTTGCCACAAGTTATTACATATTCACATTGTGCTAGATTAGCGACTCGAAACCATCAAGCAGTGATAATACAATCAGTACAATCATTTGAACAATTTATACATTCTCATACCAACAAGCCAGCTGTGTAAGAGGCAACCCACGCTACTCACATCAGAAAGGTAAAATCTGTTTATACTTACTTAACGCTGTAACACTGGAAGTGACTATCTGGATACTGAGGCTGATATGGTTCTTGACCCAACACTGTTCCAAACCACCATGCATCATCAATAATGGATCGGAACCTATCAGCTGGAGTAAAAAAAAGACTGCTCAGATATTCTACTAAGAAAAGTTATTTAACTATGCTTCTGCTACATGCAATTAAAAAACCTTCTGTATTTCATTTTGAAGTTCTAAACTCAATGATATTGGAGAGAAGATGAGGCAACTCATTATGCTAAAAAAAAAAAAGGTGCTAAAATCCAAAATAAGTTTGTTACTTAGCTATAAAATAAGAAAAGGAACACTAGACTCTCAATATATGTTTTGAAGACTGTACCTTAGATCTATGGGAACCTCTCCAAAATGCTTAGTACAGCAGTTAGCAGGCTCAAATTTCTCATGTGCAATGAGACCTTACCTACCAGAGAGCCCTCTGAAGTTCCAAGCAAGTAGCATCTACCATATTCAGCAATTAGGCAAGGATAATTTTTAAATTTCAAAATCCTTTAGTCAAATACTTGGAAAATATACTTACAAGCTTGCCAGTTCCTTTGCCGTGCTTCGTCATAGAACTGACGTAATATAAGGAAGTCGATAACATCTGGCATATCGTGGTATCTAGATTAAAAAACAAAAACCCAAACAACCTCTCATGTATGTGCCTTATGGCTTTAGGAAGAAGCTTAAAAAAATATTTTTAAATACTTCTCGGAAAAATAAAGATGCAGGCACCTGATGGAAAATGATTTGTCGGTATGTTTTCCGGTGGCATGATCTATAAAGGCAAGCTTGAGGCAACACAACGTGGGAGGACCAACTTCATATCTAATTCCAACAATTTTTACCAATTCCTGATCCTAGAGGTAAGACAAAACAGTTTCAGCAGCTATTAGCTTCTAGACTATGCACAGAACTATTAATTTAACATGAGTTAACCAAGCCCATTAATTGTACCCACATCCAAGAAGCCAGAAATATCGAAACTCTATTTTAGATTTCAATGGAAGACAGTCTGTCAGACTTGGCAATTTTAACCGGGCTATTTGGGCTTCCCCCAGGCAACTCTGAACACACTCTGGTAACTGAAGACACTTTCTCCTATTGTTTCCATAAGGAAACATTATGGGAAACAACATACCCTCACAAATCAATGTTTTGCAGTCAGTGTAATACAACTCTTCACAGAATCACAGAATGGCAGGGGCTGGAAGGGACCTCTGGAGATCCTCTAGTCCAATTCCCCCCATTCACAGACTACTAGTATTGAACCCAGAGTATCTTCAGTGCAGACCTACCCTAAGGACTACTTTTCTCCACGGCTCCTTGTGTGGATTCAGTTCATATATGTTATTTCTTCTAACTGCTTCAATGTAAGCTTCGTGTCCTTGTCGGAAATATATTACCTAAAAAACCAAAACAAAATAACCCCTCCAAACAGTAAGTGTATCCCTATATTTAGGAACTATAATAATGTTAGCTAGCACAAGCATTTAAAGGTTATAATTCATATTCCTACCTCATCACCCATCTGAGGAACAAAAGGCGATCTTCGAAGAGCTGTGTCTGTTATCCAAACAGGAGGATGCCAATCATATGGCAAGTCCAAGTTTACTGGCTGTGTTGAAGTATTAGCCTTCAATAGAAAGCAAAATTAGACATAATGAACATATTGCTGACATGGTATCAAAACAAGTAATTTCATTTTATTTTGGCGAATGAAAGTTTAACTTATGAAAAACTAATTATATTTCCAAAATATATTAGCAAAATTCTTCAAAGAGTTTGCTCAGGTTGTAACTGTATTTGTAATACTAATACTAAGCATTCCTTTCCTGTATGAAGATTTGAGTGAGCAAGATTACTATTAAGCAGGTCTTAAGAGAAACAAAGTTTCGTAATTTAGATGGCAGTCTCAGAGTCCAATTAAAAACCTCTCAAGCTGCGAGAAACTATTTGATGAAAAGTTGAGCAATACTGCACTGTAAACATGCATATTAAAATAGTTCCAAAAATATCATTTTGAGATTATTTGGAAGAACTTGAAAGGGTGGAGAAAAAAAAAACCATACCAAAATTATCCCAAGCATGAAAATAATTGTCTACTCCTTTATGGTAGAAAACAGCAAATAATAGCTGTTGTAACTTAAGAAAGAATAATTATTTACATTCACTTCAAAACTTCAGTAACTTAACAAAAAAAATAATTCTTGTAACTCATTAAAAAAAATTCAACCCAAGTATAAATGGCCACCATAAATAGTGACTATCCCCTAAGTTTTCAAAAAGACATGTCACTTAACACCAGACAGTTTAACAAGGTTTTCGTCCAATATTCTGCACAATTATTTAATAATATTAACGTTTCCCCTTTGATACCAGCAACCTTGAGAACCCTTTTTATTTGAAAAGTGAAAATAACTTCACTTGGAATTCCTCAAAATTCATTTGGAATGGCCTCAAATTAAGGGTACACTGTATGTAGTAATACCAATACCCTTGTTCAATGGCAATAATTACTTTTAACAGTTTCCAGTGGAGAGGTCTAAATATCTAAGAGAGAAATTTATTAAAGAGTAGCACAAATTAACTGTAACCTCCTCCTGCTTTTTTGGTTTGGGCTTTTTTCTCCTTTTCCTCCTTCTCCTCTTTGGAGGAGATGATTTCTCTGCCGATATTTCATCTTCCGAAGTACTGCAGTATCTGATAGCTTTCCGTCGAGAAGTCCGTACAGGAGGTTGAAGGTTAATCCCCGCATCAGCAATCCAGTCAGAATATCTACTCGAAGAATCACTGTCCACAGTGAAAACACAGAAAAATACCAACACAGAACCAAGTTGTTACTATTTCAGAACGCTAAATTCTATTAGACAAATATTTGCAGATACAGATGGCTGTTGAAGGCACTATCAAAAGAACTAAAATTACTTTTACCTGTTGTAACAATTACTTCACTTGATGTTTAACAATTTTTGGGAACACAGTCATTCAAAGCATGTTTTTTTAAAAAAAAAACAAAACCAAAACTCAAGTCTGATGAATTTTAAGACCAGTAATTTCATTCAAGAAACCTATGCAATGAAATTCTGGACTAGTTAAGAGCCTTCCCTAAAGAACACACCAGCCAAACACTACTTAAACTCTTTAAAGACAGTTATACTACCTTCACAGGTACATACTTGCTTTTTCTATATCTATCTATTTCCCTCTCTCAGTATGTTTTAGTTCTACCACTATAGAGTTCTAGAAAGAATAAGTAAGAAAGCCACAATAAAGTGATTTAAAAGTTATCTGTAACTTCAGTTCTAAGTAAAATGATAACCTTATCAAAATTAAATTTTTTTTTTCCAACCTAACATTTTTGTAAGAGCAAGCAACTGACGCATTACTAACAAACAACTGCCCCCATCAAAACATACTATTAAAAAAGTTCCAGACTATCTTCTTTCTCCCTACCATCTAGCAAAAATGGAAAAGGATTTGAAACTATATTAAAAGACAGAAATGTTTTGATGAATGGGAACACTGAGTAACAATGTAATGTGTCAGTACAGTACCCTACAAAACATTATTACATAAAAACAGAATTTCCATTCAACTTTTAACTTGCTAAAATTTAAGTAAAACTTGCTACAGTAAAAGCTGGGATTTGTTTGCTTTTACCTAGAACTATTACTGTTGCTTTTCTTGTCACTTCTCCACTCTTCCTCTTCATCAGATGAGCCAGAGCCCTCACTTTCTTCAGCTTCCTGAATTTAAAAATATGCAGAGTCAAGCGAAAACTTTCTCACAGCCCACGTTTTAACGCTTTGAAACATATAACAGATTGTCCATTCTCGCCTGCATATTATCAAGTTAAGAAGAAATTTCTAACTATATGACATATTTTTTCTAGTCTAAGAGGAAGTTCATGTCATTTATCAGAAAAAAACTGGCAGGTGATTTTGATGCCTTCAAATTCAAGATTCATGATGCTGTAATCAGGTCATGTAAAGTACACAATACAAATCTATCTCACTAGAATGCAAAGGAAGAATTTAAAGATTGCAAAAGGAGCAAATCAAGGAAAACTATCATATCTCCCATCTTCACGCAATAGGGGTATACTGTTAACGAATAGCACTTCTATGATTTTCTTCTTCATTAGTTACACAAGCTAGAATTTGGTGATTTTTCTGATTTTAGTATCAAACGATTGGCCAAGTACTAAATGGGTGTATTCATGCATATATGTAAATGCAAAACTAAATAATCAAGATACATCAAAGTTTATTACAGCATAAGTAATTTCCCAATTGTTGTTTAACAATGTATCTGCATTAACTTTGTTTAAATGTTTTCCATAACTGAAATGGCTAAGTATAATGCACTGCTCTTGTCTCAAGGTTGTTGTCAAGAAAAAAAAAGAAAACAACTCCCAACTTCAAGTTCAATATTGTTTGAATTAGTCCCACTGATTATTTGTCATTTTCAGAGAACAAAGTTAACAGTCTTCCCCCTAAGACCTGTTAATACAGTGTACAGTATAAACAATACCAAGTTCTCTTTTATCATACCATTTGTAGGATTAAAGCAAACAAGCAAAAAACCCAAACCCTTTTACATCAAAGCTTGGCTTCTTACAGTGTTATTATTTTTAATGTTATTAGAACTAACATAACTTAAATATGAAGTTTATGTAGTATTTACAGGACAGTGCGTGCAACTATTTGCACTTGGTGTGCATTGCATTTGTCAGGTGCCAGAAGTCTCCTGTCAACTTCCACCCTATTCCCACAATATGGAAAACCTGAAAAGTCATTTATTGTTTATAAACACATAGGAATTATTTGTTAAGAGGCTAGAAGAGACTCTATTACCAAAGAATATCATTCTTCATCTTACTTACAAAATTATCTTATCTCCTGAATATCCCCTATTCTGTTCATTCTTTTTTAACAAAGTGACTTAGTCCAACAAGTCTGACCTCTATTCTTTCCACCTTTCCCAGTTTGAGACTATTTCCTTAGGTGCAAGACAGGACTGGTAACACAACAGTCAAAAGCTCCTTCTACCTGCAGCAAAGTCCTGTTTCACCCTAAGCCAGGACTCAGCCAGGATAAACAGACTCTGTGGCAGAATCACATTACCAGGCTGTAACAATGCTCTGTCAAGAACACTCAAAATTTCAAGCTTTAGGTGTGTGCATAAATGTGGAAGGTTTTCACAGAGAAACAGCAAAACGTATCTAAAATCCAAACTTCACTTCAAGACAACCTCAGTATTGTACATCAGTTTTTTGCCTTGAGCTGCAGATTTAGTTTAGAAGATTCTCAGCCAAAGTAGTACAGTCATTTATAAGATGACAAGAAAGACTGTCATTATTAAAGCAACAAATAACTAAGTTATAAAAAGTGCTAACAATAGTGAGGCTAACAAGAAATACTTCCCCTAGTAAAAGAGGGTGGTTTTTTTTTTTTTTGCTTGTTTAAGAGAGAAAAGACACCTTTACATGAAACTGTACTTATTGAGGAACTCAAGTTGAAAATACAGAACTCAGAAGAGAACTCACCTGCTCTATCAAGCCAAAGCAGTTCTCTCTTTCCTCATCAGAAGACTCCAGTTGTTCAATGTTATTCCGTGTTCGGTAGTTAGCATATTTCCGTCTGTGCAGTCTACGCTTTGATTGTATTAATGAAGACTCAGAGTCACTCTAATTTATGTAGGAAGAAAAAAGTTACATAAAAGTATATATGTGACAAACTGTTATGGGGGTCAAAGGGTGGCTAAAAGTGCTGCTGAATGTAAAAACTGAAACGCCTCATCACATTACAACTTTTCACAAGAACTAATTTCTCCTGTAAGCCAGTAGTTTTAGAATTTCCTGCCCCCAATTTAAGATTTAGGAGCTGTTCTAAGAAATTGATCTTATAAACTACTGTGACAGGTCCATTCACATTATCTGAAAAATGTATTTATAGAATCAAGACATTAACTTGCAATTCTGAGAGGACCAGAAATGCTTAACTCCCGCAGGGAAGGGGATCGTGCAGTAGAATTCTTGCATCAAATTGTTTTGTACTGCAAGTCACAGTGAATTGGGCCACTATCTTACAGAAACAGTACAATGACCAATTCTTCCTTCATACCAATCTCTTCCAGAAAAACAGATAATGAAAAAAAAAAAAGTCATTTCAAACAGGGCAAATGGGAAAAAGTTGCTCCATACACAAAACACTGTAATCTAAAGTAAAATGATAAGGGAATACAAATGTAGTCTATAATTTTCCAAATACAGAACCTTGAACAGTCTCACTTCCACCTCAGTGCTTTAGCATGCAGCTGCAAAAACTGCCTTTGAAACTTTAACTAGAATAACCTGAAATCAAGCCTGTCTTTAAAAATTACTACCAAATACCTTACATGGAAGGAGGAAAGACTGAAAGAAAAAAGAATTCTAGGTATTCATAAAAATAAACCAAACCTTGTCCTGCAATAAATGGAAGCTGAATCAGCAGGAACCTTTGAAGATCATACCTTCAGAAACATGTGCTCTCATTTTTTAAACCATGGTTTGTCCCCGGGCACAGAATGCCCATTTTCCTAGAAGCTGGCGCATACCTTTTCCAATGACTCAAATGACTTCTTCTTCTCTGTCGCATAAAGATCTCTCTCTTCTTCACCTTTTGCAATTCGATATTCTTCCTGCTTCCTACAAGAAAGTAATGCAAACCTAATTCTACACCTGTTTCAACAATGCTGAAAAGTTAAAATGGTCCCTTCTCTTTAAAGGATCTAAAAAGACATAATACCTAATTCCACTATATTATTAATTTCAGACATTATTATTGCTCAAACACCTACAATATATGTCCTCTCATTTCTCATCCATCCACGAAGATGGATATTAAGAAAATTTTTCTTGGAAACATCAGAATATAATAGGACTTTTTCAAGCTGTTTTAGCATTTGAAGCACTCAGTGCTGCTTCGGGTCACAACAGGTCAGCCCCACAAAGTCTCACAATAGCACAGTCTCTCCAAACTCATGTAAGTGAATTTAACCTGTATCCCTTTATTTTGGAAAAAGCAATAATCTAGGTAATCTAGTAGCCCTTTAAAATGACTTAAAATATTGAAATATTGGAGAACCATTGTCTATCTATAAAGTTCCATTTATTTCTGTAGAATGGACTTTAGAAATTTCTAAGTACAGCTGACCATAACACTGAACTATTTCAATTTGTACCACATATCTACTTTAGCTTAGGTCTGATAGCACTAGATCTAGAAAAAAAACATGTGTTCTCTCTAGTCATGTCTGCAGCCTACTAAGCTGTCTACAGACCTGAGTAAGCTTGGTGGTATTTCTGGTACAACAACTCTTCGTCTCCAAGCCTGAAGGTCTCGCTCAGTAGCCATCTGACTTCGGGGAGCATTCTGATGCATCTGACGCACACCTTCAACTTGTCCACTACGTCGCAGACCGATATTGGGAGGTGACTGGATGTCTAAACTTGGTCTTCTAAAAGCTAAAATATACAAACATTTTTTTTCCCAGACTATACAGAACTGGAACCTTGTTTCTACAAGATAAAAAATTAACACTTTACATATCTTTATCTCCATGATCATAAGTATATGACTAGTTGTCTTCAACAGATTATCTGTTTTATAGAAAATACATGAGATTACACATACAATTTAAAAATAGTTATTTCCACTGCTATTTTAATACAGTGAAAGGAAATACAATGCGGCAGAGGTGTTTTTCTGAACTATTTCAGGCAGCTCTGAGGCTAGTGAGGTTCTAAAAAACACCTTTCCTGGAGCTGAGCTTATGTAATTAAAACTACAAGGACCCAGAGCAGAAGAGCAACTGGTTTAAATCTGTAAAAAACGGAGAGGGGAATCCAGTGTGTATAATGGTAAAATACTTATTTTGCAAACTTTAGAGGAGAATAAATATAGTTCCTATAAATGTTATTTGAGTACTCTACAAATAGTATTAAATATGTAGCACTCTACATAAATACATCTATATCTCTATGAAAAACATAAATATCTACAAGTTATATATAAGTGTTCTTTAAATGGAAAAGCAAAAGGCTTTTGTAATTAATCACAGGAACAGCAATGTTTTAATGAATAGAACAATCTTCACCAGGTATCACTATGTTAAGGGAATCTTAGTCTCTAAAACAACATTGAAGATAAAACCTGTTTGAAATATTTCACACACCATAATAAAAATGGAGATAGAACAATTACCTAAGAATTTATCAGCAAGTACTAACCTCTTCTAGGTGTTCCCTCCCCATTTGGTGGGCCACTTGAGGCAGATTCTTGATCAGCTCCAGTTCTTTGATCTTGTTGTAGTTGTAACTGTCTAATCATGCCATCAAGAATGCTGGGCTCCAAGCCTTGTTCATCTTGATCAACTGTCTGCTGGCCTATAACTTGCTCAACCACTTCTCCATCACCTTGCAAGTGTAATACAAATGGAATGAGTAAGTTCAGTTAAATAACTGATGACAGAAAATTATTTGATCTCCTTGTTCACATCAATGAGACATGTTCTACAACTAATTAGAATGAAAACCATTTGTGAAATGATTTTAGTTGCTTATTCCAAATAAGACATTTATGGAGTCTACAACTGAAACACTATTTGTGCATGTCAGTGCCTACAGAAAGTAAAAGACAGACATCCATTTAAACAACCAATACTTTCTTTTTTTACTTGTTTAAAATCATATTCACTGTGTGACCTTTCAGCATCTTTAGTGAACGTAAATACAGGATAGTTAGCATGTGAGAAACCCAAGGCATTTTTAAACCACTTTCTTTAAATCACTATCTACTTTGTTCCTATTCAGAATTAGTACAGTAACTCTAGCTTCTGGAGGTAGTGATACAGTTCTTACTTGTTGCTACATATCCAAGTTGAGGAATCAAATGTTCATCTGCACAATTCTCTCTTCCTGGCACCAATCTTTGATATTTTGTTGGATGAGGGTTTCCATCCACATCTACTAAGAAGGGAGGGGGCATGAGATGAGGAGCCTGCTGAGTCTGCTCATCGAGGACATAATTGTTAGAGTCTCGAATAAGCGGCCGATAGTCAGTGTGGAAGAACATCTGATCAGGAATCTAGAAATAAATGAAGTTTTTGTTATCAATTTGAAAAAACAGAATATGCAAAAGAACAGAGAAGAACAAGTGACATTAAAATATCTACACTCTCCTTAAAGATAAAAGAAAGGGCAAGTGCCCGATAAGAAGAGTTTTGCGTAGCTACAGTTAACCTTTATGGGTGTTTCACTACTCTCATTTTTGATAGTGCTTTTGCAGGCAACAAGATGTTTTCAGAAAACAATAAACTAAGGTATCTTAAAGCAAAAGCACTGCTTTACATAAAGTTTAAAACATTTTACATCCCATTCTACTTTTTCCCCCCCCACATAATTAGGAAAAGTGTCCCTGGTTTCCATGCAAGGAAATAATTGTCTAAATTTCAACATAAGCTCTCAAAGCAAAGTTATTTCTTAATCATGGCATATCCAGCAGAAGATTTTTTTCTGCAACTGAAACAGTCTCTTAGTCCGTGCAGCAGAAGGAAAATGGTTACACGAGTGTTAGGTCACAGTCAGAATCTTTGCTCCTAGCAAAGATGGGAAAGATTAAGAGAATAAGTTTCAATTTTAGCTAAGAATGTAGAGCAAGTAAAAAAAAAAAAATCTTTAAAATTTTGAACATGGAATTACCACTGCAACTTTAAAAAAAAGTGAGAGGGAAGTAGAGAAAAGCAGAGGCCAGAACTGCACTTTTGAGAGTTATTTTGAAAAAACAAACATACGTATTGATAAAAACAAAAAGAAAACAGGTAGATTCAAAAAAGCAAAACATTTATCCCATGCACATTTTTCTAACATTTCAAAATCCACAGTGTTGGATGAATATTTAGTTTTGCTTATTTTAATCAAACTATTACAGTGGATTTGGGTTTGAATAAGGAAAGGCCTAAAGAACTGCAAGTTCTAATGACTGAAATCAAGTGATTCTTAACATACAGTCTGCTTTTTTATTAGTTCAGAGGGTGCAATAAACTTAAGTGATACATTCCAATCTTTAAATATTAAGCTATTTTTCAGAAATTAGAAATAAAACTAAGTTTGAGGTTGGACAATTAACATGCAAATCAGCTGGCTGAAAAACTAAAATATATTCCAGAGAAGTTCTTGGGAGCTACTCCCAAGGGAATGTGAAGACACTGGTTGTTTCTGGCCTGCCAGGACCATATGTACAAGAGCACTCACAGACACATCAAGAAAACAGTTATATTCAGATCCTGTACCCGTACAAAAGTTTTAAAAATACGATGTTTTAGAGAAATGAATGTAACTAACCTAATTTCAGTTAGACGCTTGAACAGTTCTAATAAAAAGCTGCACTTACCTTTTCATAAGGTCTGCTACAGCCAAAACCAAATATCAGTAGATGCCCATGAGAATCTGTACATGCAAAATGCTGCCCATCTGGTGAAAATTTACAGTCAAAAACAGCACCGTGTCCTTGGCCTTCAATCTAGATTGAAGGAAAGAAACTCAAGACTATTGGCCAATTTTTTTTTTTTGAGCAAACAACAATGCAGCATCAAAAAATTAGTTACTCTATCAAAAAGCATTCCATTAAAGTGCAAATGATCTCACAGAATTCTCTCACAGAAAAGATATGTCTAGGATCATCTAGTTCAACCTTTGTCCAACATCTCCCTGACCTGTAGACCATGTCTCGAAGTACCACATCTACCCATTTTTTTTAACATCTCCAGGGACAGTCACTCCACCACTTCCCTAGGCAGCCTGTTCCAATGGCTAACCACTCTTTCAGTGAAGAACTTCTTCCTCCTCCTTGGCCACCTGAGCACGCTGCTGGCTCATGTTCAGCCGGCTGTCCTCCAGCACCCCCAGGTCCTTTTCCACCAGGCAGCTTTCCAGCCACACTTCCCAAGCCTGTAGCAGGACCCGGTACTTGTCCTCGTTAACCCTCATACAACTGACCTCAGCCCATCAATCCAGCCTGTCCACATCCCTTTGCAGAGCCTCCCTACCCTTGAACAGATCAACACTCCCGCTTAATTTCGTGTCATCTGCAAATTTTTTGAGGGAGCACTCAATACCCTCATCCAGGTCATCAATAAAGATATTAAACAGGACCAGCCCCAGAACTGAGCTCTAAGGGACCCTGCTTGTGACCAGCCTCCAACTGGATTTAATTCCATTTACCACAATCTCATTACTTCAGATCATGTCTTTTCCCCCGACGTGTGAATTTATGTCCTTAATCCTACAGTTTTTAAAGATGCACTAAAGGCTATGGAAACTTACTGTTAACAAAAAGAAAAAAAAGCTTTTTGAGATTTTTTTTAGCTGTTAGTATACTGCTTAAAAGTAAACTGCAGCTAATATATACTGATTTTGTTAAACCACTTTCAGGTAAAGCACAAGGAATCTTACAGCTAAAAAAAAAAAATCATTTTGCTGTAACCAGAAAAAAAAAGATTCAAAAATTAATATAAACATTGGATCATAACTTAAGTCTCAGAGAAAGTAACCTATTTTAACGTGTTAATAATGAGCTGTCAAATAAAGCAAATGTCATGAGAGCTCTCAAGAAGAACCATGCCAACCCACTAATGCTTATTATAATAATATAGTCATTTTAAGACAGTTAAGAATACGAATACTCGCCCAGAAGATTCTTTAAAGGACGGTCTAAAACAAGACCTTTTAGTCTTTTAGATTGCATCTAATCTCAATTAGGAAAATGCTTACTATTAATGAGGTGCAAGGAGATCTTTAGTAATGAAGAGTAGTAAAGTCCCGCTGTGAACTCTTCACATCACCTCACAGACCGAGAAGTCCCAATCAACAGGGGAAGTCTGAAGAGCTCGTACAGTGACTATGATGAAAGTAAAGTCCTTCTCTGCTCCCCCATACCTCACACCCAACTGCAAATTCTCACAATTCTTCCTCCTTGTCTCAGAAGCTTATCAAGACCTCCCTGACTGCACTCAACTCAGAAGCCCTACAGGGAGTAGCAGTGGAAGGAAGTAGGGAATACTTTTGCAGAATATCAGTGAACTGGCTCAACTTAGTAAAACATCCGTGAGAGGCATCTAATTCAAGGCAGACAATGAAGTCGGCAGCTGGGAGCAGATAGTGGAGGCAATCCCAGCCCTCCTTTTCTGCCACATTAAACTATTAAAATTGGCTCCTGGTCACTCTTGCACCTACAGTTACAATAACCAATAAATTCAAAGTAAAATCTCTAGAGAAAAACAAACTCCAATGTTGTGCTGCTCTGGTGGGTTTTGATTTTTTGGATCTTTTTGGTGTGTGTTTTTTCTCTTTTTCCAAAAGGTGCAAGGGGTGTACATGTTGGAGAGAATTCCTTAAACTGGTATGTGAACACACTGCTGTCTATTGAGAAAAAAAAAGGAGTTTAAAAAAGGTCTTACCATGTTGAAATAATGCTTTGTTTTTGTGCCTTTGGTAATGTCCCATATAAAGATGTTGCCATCATGACCCGCAGACAGCATTATCCTGGAATCAAAAGGATGGGTCTCCAAGACAAATACTTCATCTGCATGCCCCTAGAATTTAAAATTGCACATAACGTGCAAACAAGAGGACATAAGTATACATCAACGGGATATTTACAGTATAGCCTAAAGGACTGTAATACCTTCTCCTCACACTCATTTTGGAAAATTAGACCCTCACAAGCAGCCTTCAGAAACACATGGACTTTTACAAATTCCACCACGTATCCATCTGGACTGCTACCTGTGGCACATAAATAGTGTAAAACCCCAGGCAGCCAGAAAGACTTTATCATTCAAAATTAAATGATTTTCTAGATTCGAGCAACAACTCTAGAAATGCAAAGCTTTTGCCAAAGGACAGCAAGCTATTCAATGGGCAAGTATGTAACTGCACAAAAGCTTCTACTTATTCAACAGTAGAGGCAAGTTCAACAGAGCTGCTAGGGAAAAGATTGTTTAAATGCAAGAGTAGTTTTGGTTAAAAAAATACAAGAAATTCTACAGTTGCTTTATCATTCATGTAGAGCTTTCAAGACAAATCAGATCTAACTATGAACTCAGCATGCATGTGTCACTGCAATTCTAGGAAAACTATCTACTTCAAAGAGCAAGTAAAATTACATACCACCAAGTCATGAAGCAATTGCCCTGTACAGGAATTCCAAACTTTGAGCAGATGATTATTCACAGCCGTAACAACATAGTTATCGTTTTGGTTCCAAGCTATCATGGTTACTTTAGGCTTCATAAATTTGTCTTCTTCTGAACACGGGTCACTATTTTAGAGTTAAACAGGCATGAAGTATTTTTAAATTAGTCCATTTCAATTTCAAAGTACAGAAAAATAACCTGTTTTCCCATGTTAATAATCAGACAAAAGAAGGGAAGTGAAGAATCATATTTGTTTTGAAACTTTCGTCTATAAAATTCATTCTTTCTGTAGCAATCAACTATAAAGCAAATCTGGATTTCTAGCATATTTATTTCATAGGACACGCTAACCTCTTTCCATTTGAGATGCAAGGCAAAAAGGCTTTCCTTTTTCATGGAGTCTTGTCTCTTCTAAATTTAGAGTCCTAAGAATTCCTTTAAAAATTTAGATTTTTTTTTTTTTTTTTACAGTCAAGAGCTTTCCAGCTATCTTAGCTTTAGAAGCTAACCTCTACGTTAACTAAGCATTTTTTTCTGATTTGCAACATAAATACATTAAAAGATAATATTTTGTACTGAACTTAATCTATTTCCTCATTTCCCTCCCCAAAATACACTCATAGGATACTGTAACACTCCCTCTCAGCATCTTAGTCAACTGAAGGAACAAGTTTCTTTAAAACATACCTTCACATAGTATTATCAACATTACATGTCAATTAGTCACCCCTCTTACAGTCTCCCTTATACACAACTACAATTGCACATTTTAACCCAGAAAGATGCCACAGTCCAATCTCAAATATTAATATCTCCTCCTTTCTTAGTAAAACCATGGGGTTTTTTTTTCCTTTATGGCTGCATCACAAGAGCTAGTATACCCAAGGTTTGTTTCTTGTATTTGTTCCTTTCCTCCTCATTTAATTATCTACAAAAGCATTTCTGCTTAGTGTCCACAAAAGTTGTCTGAGCATTCTGTACTACTTTACATCATCTGCCCTTCAGGTTTATCCAGTGCCATGTAATATCCTGAACGTTAATCTGTAATGACACTATTCAAACTGTGTGCTCCCACATATTTCTTTAATACACTTTTTAAAAGTACGAAACATTCAATGAAAGCAGTCAGCAAGATCAGTCCTTGACAAAACCCACCTACTACCTGCCACGACCTCTCCTGAAAAGAGGTTATCATCTAATTGATTTTTACTAATCTAAAAGTGTTTCTCCTGTGACATGTCAGATGTTTAACTGAAATCAAGATAGAGAAGATGTATTGCACTTTCTGCTAGCATTCTTTCTTAACAAAGAAAATGGAACTAATTTGGCACATTACATTTGAAAGCTATATAAATATTTATGCGTTTATTCAAGCACAGACTAAAATTTACCAAGTTACTACATTACCAGAACACTTGTGTCCCCGTCCCCCCCAAAAAACAACAACAACAAAACAGCAACAAAAACAAACAAACAAACAAACCCAACAAAACCCCCCAACTTTCTGACCTTACACAACAGAAAAAAGAAAAGACAATACTTCACCTACCCTGGTAATCGATCAGACATATCCAACAAAATACTCCTCCATTCTGCTTGCTCAAAACGCCAGATTCGAGCTGTTCCATCTCTACTGCCACTTATGAACCTTGAAGAAGTTTTAAAAGACAGTTAATTCATCTCCAAATGAATTTGCTTTAAAGTGTATTCAGAGTTACACACCACTGTTTAAAATGTTACAATAGAAGGCAGAAAGGAAATCTTCCATTTGTGTGCAAGAGAATTATTTTCGGTTACATGTCCATTAACTTTCTTTCCAGAAGCCCAAGAAAGAGCTTTTCTTAACTGAAAGACTGAATAAAGTTGTAAAAACACATGGAAGAGAAGCAGCTTCTAAAGTTAAACTCAATTCATAACTTCCTTAACTCATTCTCTATTACAGTGCTTTAATGAAATATTTTAAGTGATCTATTCTGTAAGTATCATTAGATACTGAAGGAAAGACAGTTGACATACCTTCAACAGGAGGAGTTTACGTGCCAGGTGTATCATGACTGTGCTCTAATTTGTTATAATTCATTTTTATAATACTCATAAATCTTAGCACATCTTCCATAGAAAATGTCACCAAGCAAAAGAGCAGAAGTTTTGCCCTTTTTTTTTTTTTTTTGGTACTGCCTTGATAAGTAATCCATGCAGGCAGCATGAATGAACCAGTGCAACATGACAGACCCAAAGACAAGTATAATTGCAGAAAAACTTATTTAAAAGGAAGACAACTACAACTTCCAAACTGAACGTAGATTATTAGTATTCTTAGTTACAGTTACCTAGCTTTCAAGAAGAGAAAAAAAATCTAATAAAAACACAGTTACAACTTATGGTTGCAGATATAAGTCTACCCTGAAGGCTAAATTGCACATCTCCATTAGCGATAGGCCAATCAGTCTATTCTGTACTGGACTCCATTCTGTACTGGAAGCATGGGTGACATTTTAGAAATGAAATTTACACAACCATGCCCTCTCTCCTCAAATCAGTTTAAAATTTTGTTTAATCCATTTCCTTAAAAAAAAAAATAGTAGGCTAGGAAAAAAATGAAACGTATTGAAAGTTATTTTTAGACCATTTGCATTGCATTTTCCCATTTCCTGTTTTGATCCAATATTTCCTGCAACTGAAAGGGAAGGAGAGGGGGGAAAGGAGGTTTATGAAGCCATGAATACATTGGCTATGTTGAAAAAGTGGTAACGTTCTTTCAGGTCAATAAAAACCTAGCCAGTTCAAAGACACTGTCTAACAACAGAAAGCTGAGGCAGACAGTTGAGACTTAACCCTGCTTTCCTGGATTAGTCAAAATAGCCCCTGTAAGTTCTAAGAAAATAGAATTTTCTTACTGGAAATCTCCAGGTGAGAACAATAATACATCCTTAGTTCCAAAAGAACATATTGTTAGTTCATATTTGAGCATCTTTCAACGTACCTGTCACCACTGTTAGAAAACTGAATGCTGTCAACTTTGTCCTGTAAGAAAAAGTACAGTTTATTAGAAATTGCATTTTTAAACAGGAAATACGGTTTTTACAACTTCTGAGCTCAGTAAAATCTGAAACAATGAAAAAACCTGTGTATTGTATAATTTCTAACAGTTTCAACTGCAAGGTGAACCAAGTCCAACAAATGCTTACCAGAATTCACTGTTTATCCATTTAAAATTCAAGTTTTGAAAAAAGCCCTATTAAATATGAAGGATTGACAGATGAAGTAAGTGTCCATTAATAACTTGACAGTCAATTCACTGATATGCTCGTATATGTGTCAAATATCCTAAGCCAACTACAATCAAGAGGAATCTGTTGTTCCTACTCTTACTTACACATTCCTTAAAGAAATATACAATTAGTTATTCATTTTTATCACAATAAAAAGTACAGGAAAAATAGATAGCACACTTGATCAGTTAATCTTCAGACCTGAAAGTCTTCTCTACATAGAAAATACATATTGATCAAGTCTTACCACTATAACATAAATAGATAAAGTCAGATTCAGTATTAGAGGAAAACATATTAAGGCAAACAAAATGAAGATGATTAATATTTTAAGAGCTGCCCTTGAGAGAGCTTTAAGGGTGCAACTAGATCTAAATTCTCTATAGTAAAACTACAGATTCTTTGTGCATCAAGTGCTGAAAAAGTTGACTCAACCATGAGCACATGAACATAAGCCATTTCCCTGGGATTCTTTAGAAGACAGAGTCCACTAGACAAAGGTACACAAAAAATGACAGTATTTTATCTAAGAAGTTCTTTTCCAAACAGGTATCAGTTGCATCAAGAAAGCAAGTAAAGACAGACAGCACACATTACATAAAGCACATGGGGAAACAACGCTAAACCAGCGAGCTGACTTATTACTTAGGAAGTATAAAAAACCTTGCACAGACACTGAAGACATGAAGAAAGGTCAAGATGAACAGAGGTAAGATCTGGAAACTGAATCCCAGTTAAAGATTTAACACAAAAAGGTGTCCAATGGTAAGTTACCTGAGTAATGAAATCTACATTCTCAGTCTATCTATTTCCTATATACACCACAGAGTATGTGGGTGGCTGGGCACACTTGCATCTCAGTGAAGCAACTCAGCAAACTTCAAAATGATCAAGTCATATTGTGATGACTGGCTGAAATTCTGCCTAAGTTCTAAAACAGTCAAAAACATTGCTACAAACCCACTAACAGCATTAACTTGCAACTTCAATGCTGAAGTGACTAATTAATAGATTTAACTATCTTACTTACAGCATGACTTTCCAATTCAGCTATTTTCTCAGGCATTTCAGAGCCAAAAAAGTACATCCTGATGACGTGGTCAGTGCTCCCAGTGGCTAAAAACATGCCACCTGTAAAAATCAAGCAATAATTAAGCTACCGTATAAGAAATTAAAACACATCACCAACATTTCTCAGATGTCTAAAGAAAAAAGAAAAACAAAAAACCCACAACAAAACCTGAAGAGTGTCACCTTTTTATGCTGTTCCATTGACATACAGATGTGGAAGGAAATTGCTCTCTTGCCCCAGAAAGCTCTCTCAGTCATAGTAAAAATAAACAGTCATACCTAGTGTTACAAACATTTTAAAATACATAACTAGGGGAATGCTGAAAATCCTAACACATAATTGTGCACAGAAGCCTTCAATTATGGGGAAGATGGCTAGTTATCATCAGAATTATCTACATGACTTTCACTGTAGCATTTGTCTCAATTGTGGCATGTGAATTGCTTCAAAACCAGGTAGAAACACAAGCCAACCAGTGTAAGTACAACAGTATTTAGCTGTGGTGGCAGCA
Source organism: Coracias cyanogaster (assembly GCA_033124195.1). Classification (NCBI taxonomy): domain Eukaryota; kingdom Metazoa; phylum Chordata; class Aves; order Coraciiformes; family Coraciidae; genus Coracias; species Coracias cyanogaster. Next base: position 10,962 of record JAVSBS010015281.1, on the reverse strand, counting down.
ATACTAAGATCTGCCTCTTGGCACCTGTAAATGCTGTCAATAAAACCCCAAACAAACAAAACCTCAAAAAACCCCAAGCCCAAACACAACCCAGGGCTATATCCTGACAACTTTAACAAGCTACACTTTGATTTGTGTTTTATTTTTGAAATTCCCAAGTTTCTTCTAATATTCATGCCCTCTGGTACCAGTAAGCCTTCCCACAAGTCACCTATGTGATTAGAACGAAAGAAAACTACAAGCCAGGAATGAATCACATGTATAGATACATTTGTGTATTCTTAAAAAAGAAGGGATCTTTACAGATGCCCCTGTATGCACCTGGCACAGAATCAGAAGCTCCTACTACTGGCAGTAACCCCTTCCCCTGCTGTTGACTGTGGTGTCTTAAGAGAATGATTTTGCAAATCCCTGACATTATACTAAGGGATTAAACAAAAACAAAAATCCAGTACAGAAGTATAAAAAGTAAACAAGTATCAGGTGACTTTTACTTCTGTAAAACACCAATGATAAAAGGAAAAGAGTATCACTTAGTTCAACAGTCTTTCACTGTTAACTAAGGCAAGTCACATTATTTACGTCAGAGTAATAACACACATACACACAATTGCTTACTACTACACAGCTGCTGTTTCTGTAGATTTTAAAGCTGTCACAACCAGAGTATTACAGTAACTTCTTCTGAGGAAAGAAGAGAAATCACAGTGGTAAACTCAACCTGTACATGACTTACCTACGCTGAATGAAGAACAAAGCATCTGAACCCCTGGTCTAGGTTTCTCGGTGAATTTCACTGGCCGATTGCTTAAAAAGAAAAGGTGCTTGAAACAGGACACGCCACACAAACCTTGGCTTTTTAGCAACATCTCAAAACATAAAGGTATGTTTCTTCAAACATCTGCATTAACAGGTACTTCTTAAATATATACAGTTACATCCATAAAACTTGTGCAGGAGAATAAGCAATAACGTTTACTTTTCAAAATCACTGTACGCATACACAAATGATATCCAGAGCCTATATAGTTTAAGACTTTTTCTGCAAGACTATTACCTAGCATGGATAAGGTGACACGACAAAGAATGTTTATCCTCTCATCCTTTGGGAAGTATGATTCAGCCCCTCCATAACATATCCATGAAGTACTCAACTCTTGCCCTCACAATACAAACCACCAAGAGTATACGAAATAAGGCCTCCCAAATAACCATCACTGCAGCATACTGTGCAAAATCATAACATTTTACAGAAGTAAACGAAAGTTTTGCAACGTCGTGATTTAAACGACTCATTTCCTGTTCTGCAAGTCACATGCACACTCTTCCAGTTCACATGGCCATAATCTCAAGAAAGGAGCTACTAAAAATTACATTAAGGAGAAATCCAGCACATTGTGCCACTTAAAAGCATTACAGGTTTCTACTCATTATTCTCCCGCTTTTCTGTTCAAGTGTTTTCTATCAAAGAAAATGTTGAAACCTTCAGTATATTTCACGTTTGAGTGATACACAGTACAGATTCAAATCCTAAGAATGCTGCTTTCAGACCCAGTAATGCCTAAAACAATTTAAGTCCATGCTTAAAGTAATTTAAAAAAAATTTTACATCTCAAAGTCCTCTAAATTAAATTTTAGAAGGAGAATTAAGGATCCAGTTTAAAGTCTCCTCCCATAACTTACAGCCCTAAAGGATTCTTCAGATGAATATATGCTTTTGATAGTTTTTCCTGCAGCTCTACTACCTTAAGATCACAAGTTTGAATTGAAAAGCAAAATAATCTGCTTTATAAGGTATTTTTATTTTTAAATAGCTGCTCTAAGGTAAAATGGATTATTGTATACCAACTACCTTTATATGGCACAATACTAGATACAGACTGAACATCCCAAATCTCTTCCTTACAGTAATAATCTTTTTTTGAAACAGCAATCACATACAGAACATTTAAAAGCTATCCTGAACAAACTTCACATGCGAGTTCTGTAAGAGAGATCCTAAAACTACACGACTGTTGAAAACAATAAAAAAGTTTTATTATACTGTTGCAATATATTTATGTTTGCAGCAATTCTAGTTGTCCTACATTTGTACTTCTAGTGTAATAATATCTCTCCCTACTGATTTCCCAGGATAACATAACATAAAATGGAATAACAGAATAACATAGATTTGTAAAGTATAGCGTTAGAGATGGTGCTTTACAATAATTCCATAATAAAAATGCTGTGGAAATAATCTATTATCATAAGAAAAATCAAATTCATTTAGCTAGTTAAAAGCACTTATTTTTGGCATAGGTTAATCAGCAACCCATTTACATACTTGAATTTCATGGAATCTGTATCCCATTGCCAAAAGCAAACAGTTCCGTCTGCACCAGTAGAGACCATGTATCGCATGGAGCCTTTCACCATTGGACTAAACTAAAGAGAAGGAAGCAAAATCAGACACATACAAAAAGAGGTATTTAAAAACTGTTTATGAACTTCTAAAAATGTTAGTGTAAAAATCTTGATTTACTTTGGATTTTTCAACGGAAACTGCTAAAGCAGTTGTTGGTAACTGTCATTTTTAATGTTTACAAAGTAATATCTACAGTTTGTGGTCTATGTTTCAATTATTGCATTATATAAAACCAATTCATTCTCTGCTTTGGTTTTGAAGTCTTAACTAACCACAATCACTCATTAAAAGTTCTGTCAATGAACAAAACACTGAGCAGAACAGACTGAAAATAAAGTAAAATTAAAAATGGAAGGGAGCTTCACTAAACAGCCTTACTTTTTAAATTCTGTAATTAAGCAGAGCATCAGTTATAAGACAGTTGGAGTATGTGTAACTCGGCATCACACAGAAATTTAAAGCAGTATGTGTGAGGAATTCCTGTAAGACATGGATTTACCACTGTGCACAGAGCTACCATTCAGAAAACTTTAGTTATTATTTTTGTTACACAAAATTTGATTAAATTGTTCAACAATTACTACTATTGTTGTTGGAAATGGCCATATGAATTGCACATATTGCAATTCTAGTATAATTAAGAATGCTTAAAAAAAATCTACTGTACTACAAGAAAAGTAACACCACAAATCAGTGATTTGCCATTAAGAAAACAAAGAAACAAAAAATACTATGAATGCTACAAACTCTGCAAATATGAAGATTACTCCTGGAAGCAGCATTTTTGAGAAAACTGCAAAATTATTTTTTTGTACTGAACTTCACAAGCTCACAGGTAGCCGCTCTTCACCCCTCAACATAAGCCTGTCTCACTGGAGAAAACAGCACACCTGGACAAGAAGCTACTAGTTTATCTGTTAAATAAGGACTCGCAAGGCCAAAACAAGATTGAATCCAAAGGATTCAAACCAGTGGCACAAAGTATCACACCACCTTCAAATTTAAATATGCAACATGTTACACTGAACATCTTTACACTTTTCAAATAACTTGTACTTTCAAGATTAAGACAAATACCCGTATCAAAGAACTTGTAAAAAACCCATAATGGATACAAACACTCACCCAAAGAAACCAGCATATCATGTCTCCGGTAACAGACAATAGGAGGACATGGTATTTATTACCCAGAAATTCATTTTGGTTCCAACAGCTCATATATTACAGGTAGTGATCTTTTTTTAAGTGAAGAAGTATTCCTGTCATTATCTTCAGTTAAATTCTCATGAATTTCAGGGAGGCAAGGAACTTCTCCCTCTCCCCCCCTTTAAGTAAGTTTCTCCTGTGGTTTTGACTGATTTTTTACATCAATATTTAAATGTTCAGATTTTAATATTCCCACAGGCAGTCACACAGAAATAACTTCAGACATGTGAAAACCACAGTGACAGGCACAGTGAGAGTTATTCACCATCCACATGCCAGCCTTCATGGGAAACAGAACATTGGCTCCTTGCACTTGGACATGAAAAAGACCTGCGCTTGGCAAGTTACTTCTCAACCTAGTAAGAGCAACCACAAAGTACTTTTCTCCACAAACAAAAAATGAGGTACTATTCTTCCTTTAGAAGTTACAACACAAAGATAGAAGGCTCTACTGGTGTAGAGCATTCATGTAACTTTGATTCTCAATTTCAGTAAGCAACCAAGGAAATTGTTTATTTCTTACCAATATGGCAGCTAGCTTATTTTAGGGTGTCCCATCAATCTAAATCCTACTACTAAAGCAGACTCTTTAACTTCTCAGATTAGGTGCAACTACATCTTCTTCTTTTTCTTCAAATTATTTCTTGTTTTCTACTATTTGATTAAAATGCCTTCAAACTTTCCATACTGTGCCGTCAAGTGAAACTTACTGTTTCATGGGCTGGCTGCTTCTTACAATCCATCTAACGTTACCTGTGATTCAATATGTAGAAACACTTAAAAAAACCCATACCTGTAATGAGGTAATGGACCCTGTGTGTCCATGGAGGACCGCAACTGGTGCACAAGTTCTCAGACACCACACTCTGATCATTTTATCACAGCTTCCTGCTGCAATCATAGTGTTTTCATAATTGACAGCCATATCAGAAATCTCTGCTGAATGTCCTCGTAATGTGGCAAACAACCTGCCATTATGAGTTGACCAAATCTTTACCAAACAGTCATCTGAGCCCTAGAAAGAAATATTTATTATGTTCTGCAAGGATTTTCAAAGACATTCAGGATAAAAGTTTTAGGTTTCATCTGAAGAACCCAACTAGGTTTTACCACAGCTTGGTAAATCACATTTGCGTTTATAACTTATGTATGCTAGTTTTGCTGAAAGAAATAAAGTCATACGACCAACGTTAAAAAACCCAAGGTGTTCACTTATGGTTCAGGATTACCTTGCAATCACAACAGATCTATACCATATAACGCAAAAAATCTGGAATAAGTTTGAGGGAATTCCTTACAGTAATGGCAAGGGCCACTGAAAGTACTGTTCTGTAAGAGCAATCTCTCCTCTGTCACCTCATAAAGACTGTGAAACATGTTTAATATAGAACTACATCACTGAATAAAGCTCCTATGTCAATGTCAACACCCGACCAGATATTAAGTACAATTTTTTACATGCTTCCAACCTTTAATTACAGCAAATTGTTCTAGTTAAGCAGAGCAATTAAGCTAATCAGCTACATTTTAGGACTACTGATATCCACCTCCAGAAGTTTTAGCATAACATGCATTTCAAAACTCTTTTCCTTCCATCCATCTAGAACTATTCAGATTCAGATCTATTTCGTCAACTCACAGTAAATATTCTATGTCCAGTCCTATCGAATGCAACACAATATACAGAAGAAAGATGGCCAAGAATCCGTCTGTGCATCTTGACATGCTGATACATACTTCCCGGAAATGAAGTACTAAATTTTGCATATCCAGTTAATTGTCTTGCTCGATGTACTTCCACTAGAACACAAAGAATGAACGTGTTGATATTTAAGACAGGTCTAATCCAAAACATGATTTCATTAATATACTACTTAAGGACTTACTAGAAGTGACTTTCAGATTTCACCAAGAAAGGCTTTTCTGTATTTGCAATTTTTCATACGTATAAAACCAAGACAGCATTTTAAACCTGCTCCAATCAAAACTTCAGTCTCTAAATAAGTGTGAAACGTTATCTTTATTTTGCCCTTGCTTCCTATACCTTAAATCTTAAGAGTCCTTTTATACAAAGGAGAAGGATTTGTATTTTCTGTAGGTTTATCTACTTAATACAAGACCTTTATAAAAGAAAAAGATGTTATATAGAGGCTACTGTCTCACTAGCGCCGTGAGCAGACCTTTGTACCCAATACGTAACTCCAGTGAAGTCATACGAAGTTCTCCAGATAAGCCTCCAAATCCATTTCTGAGGTGCAATTTTCAGCATCCTGGCAAGGCCAGTATCGTACGCCTGCAGCAGCAGCAATGAGTGTTGATAAAAAGCTTACCAAGATTTGGTGGTGTGCCATAGTTCACAGGCATTTCAGGAGGCCTTCCTCTATGAAGAGCAGCAAATGCAGAGCCCTTCCAAACAGTGTTCCTGCAATCTTTAAAACCAATTGGTTGAAGTTCATCATAAGTACATGTTAAAAACACCACGAGAGCTTCAGTTTCAATACACAGTAAAGGCTGTATCTACAGGTGGTCTCAAACACAGTACTGAAACAATGAAAAAAGTTGGAAAAAAAAACCCTAAAAAATAGTTGAAACGACAAAAAAGAACCACCAAATGCCCCCAAACTTTTTGTGAACAGTGTAGCGTCAGAGGAAAATTCATTTAATACAGCAACAGGAGGAAGGAAAAAACGCAACACAACCAACCAATAGACTTAGAAATTACTCCTAAACGGTGATGCCCCTGCAGTCCATGTAATACAAAATTGACTTTACAACTGAATTTTTCCTACTCATTCCCAGTGCAAAGCATTTAAGGTTTTTAACATTTTAATGAGTACTTATGCATAAATATTATAAATATGTATTGAACATTTATTAGTATGAAATTATTTAACTAGATGCTCTCAGGAGATCCAACTTGACAATTCTGCGATTCTTAAAAAAAAAAAAAACCAAAACAAAAAACCACCCACACCAATAGTTATTTTGACACACTCATGCTGAAATTTAATTCTTGATTTTCAGGACAGAATACTTACTCTCATTCAGTGTGCATCCTTTAAAGCAGTTAGAATAACTGAAAACAATAGTATCCCACAAACCGGTCCCATAACACCATCTAGCTACTCAAAAGAACTTCATACAAACACATGAACACCCCACCCCCAGAAACATTCACAGAGGCAAGTCCAAAGCTATAAATCTCCTCTACCAAATAAAGCACGTGCTTATGCACTGCAAATCACTCCCTTTAAGTGACAGGCAAGGACTTTCTTCCTCTGTATTCAGGAGCATTCACAAGTACTAATTTTGATGCCATATGCATTAAGCAAGAAAACTTTCAGCAAACTGGTTTGCACTGAACTGAGTACAACAGCTACCACACTCAAAACCAACATGGTCCAGTACACTACCAGGAGTGACAGGAGATGTCAGAGGAGTAGCACCTGTGTCCTGATGATTCACTGTGTTGCAATAACACTCAAAACTGGCCACGTTCAGCAGTCTCAGCATTCAGAGCAACAGTAACTGTTGTGACGCAACTTAAAACCTTCTCTTCAGATAAACAGTTATACCATTAATACACAGATCACTGTTCTTTTGATTAAACACAGTACAGAAGAAGTGGGGGCCTAATTTGGTGAAAGCGCAGCACTTTTATGTATTCCAAGTCTTCACCATATACTTATGAAAACGTTATCTACCCATTTAAAATAACAAACAAACCATACCTTTTGCTGTACGTAACAAAGACTGTCTCCCTGCACCAAGTAAGGAATTCACTCTCGGAATGCTGGGTGGAATCTCCTTATCCAGTATAGGGCCGATACGCTTGCAAATTTGTAACAAATGGTCTGGAGCCACATGTTTGTTGGACAGCACCTAACAGAAATTTAAGTGTTGAAAATACATATGGTACATCCAGAACAGATGAATCTACAAGCATCAACATTCATAGCAAACATTGTTTAAATATTTTTAAGTTCAACTTACAAAACAAAATCAATTCCGTTAAACTATGATCTAAGAAACTAGCGAGTACTCTCCACAAATAAGAAAGCTGTAGCAAACTTACTACACATCAATATTTTACTACTGAAAGCCTGCAATGGTCACATGTATGGGACCCATTTGTGCAGCACCCTGCAATAAGTGCCTTTACCCAATTCCTCCCATTATTTTTATTTAAAAAGGCAATTCAAAGCCTCATAATTCAAGATCATTTAGAATGTTGTTGTAATCAAGCACAAGAATTTATGCGGCTAGTACTTCAGTCGCACAGTACTTGTTCAGTAAACTGCAAACTGGCAGGCTTGAGCACAATCTCTCTGGAAAGAGTTTCCTTGAAGAACCAGTACTACATAGCATAAGACTGCTCCACTTCCTTAAACCAAAAGGATCAAAACAGTCACACGTCCATTCAGGAAGGATCCCATACGGTCTACATCTAACAATCTAAAAAAATATACCCCACACGCACACACTCTGATGTCTCAGTCAAGCACAGATGTGTGTTGTCTTTATATTTTCCTCTCTTCTTTCCGGGAGTTCAATGAAAAAAAAAAACAAACACAAACAACCAAAACCAACCAAAAAACCAACTCCTTATCTAACTACAAAGTCAATCACAATAATGCAGAAGCTAAATTTGCAAAATAGATCTTAGACTTGAGTAAACCAAACCATCAGAATCATAAATTTGAACTGTTGGGGAGGTCTGAATCAGCAGCCACAAACAGCTCCACGCTCACTCCACTCTCTGATCTGGCCACATAAAAACCAGTTAGACCCAGAAGCCACACTGCTACTTCAGCAGCCAGGCTCTTCCCAGCCAATACATCAGGAGAGGCAGAGGGCCACACCAACACAGGTATGTGGCCTCTTGCCCACACAGCTCAGAACACAGGCAGAACTAGCTCGTGCTCCTGATGCTATTCCCTCAGCCTAGTGACCGAACCTGGATGAGGAAAGTCCTGACAAGGCTGCTCTTGTCATCAGAACAGTGGGAATAAAAGTACCATGTGCTGTCACGTAAGCTCTGTTAAACAAAAAGTCGCCCACGTGCACACTGAGTATCAAGAATGTATGATTTAAGCCAAAACCTAACACTTGTTTTAAGAATAAAAATCCAAGTAATGTATAAAGCTTGTGGAGGTTTATCTTGTATTCCTGAAGGGACGGGGAGGTGGTAGCATCAGTCAAACCGTTCACATCACCACACAACCAAACATACCCAAGCAAATCACCTCATCAGATGCTTAAGGTTGATTGTGAGAAATATATTTGGTAGTCCAAAGGTTACAAAATGCACTTTTTCATTATTTCTTTATAAGTTTTGCCACTTCAATTGGTCTTGAGCAGGACCAGCCACAACATCCAGGACAGTAAGCCCAGCATACTTTATGCCAAGCATTGTAAAGCATCCTGTTTGCATGCCATCATCAAGAAGTATATATTCCAAATGCAATACCTGACAGAAGCACGCATACAAAACCTTGCTATTCATTCAAGTATTTTTACTCAGATTTTGGAAGAAAAAGGTTTGGTTTTTTTTTTAAGTCTTGCCCCAATTCCATGATGAACAAAAAGGAAAAGAAGTAATTGTACCACATGAGTGCATCTGTCTGTGGTCTCTGCAAACTCAGAGTGAGACGTATGGGACGACAAGAGGTTCCCAATGCCCCTCAAAAACGGAAACCAAAACCTTCAGAAGATTAATTTGGATATTCTGCAATACCATTACCCTGTGTAGAGATTTATTTCAAATTGTGTAGAAAAAAGAGGTAGAAGTGGCACACAGTAAAGAATTAATCTGACAACCATTCACACATAATAAACACAGTTAAAAAAACCCGTACTAAAGTCAGAGGAATTCACAAGTGACATCTCCCAATGCTACCACTTCTTACCAGAAGAACTGAGGTCAAAAAACCCCAACCAATCAACAAAAAAATAATCCTTTTTAAACTTAATACTACTTTCATGTTTGCTAAATTCAAGTCAGAGCTCAAAAGTATTCCTGTTTAGCAAGACTAGTGCTTTTAAGTCACTAAAAAGCCTAATTTAAAACTTCATTTGCTCAACTGACCACATTGACAAGTAGAAGAAATGGAATCCAGTTTATCATTTTAAGTAGCATTTAAATAATTAAGAAAATGTTTTAAATAGAATTTCATTCCTTCTCTATGCAAGTATCATTCTGAGATCTTCAAGTGTTACACAAGAGGGACAAGGAATTTAACTACAAAATACACAAACTGATGGGTAAGGAAGAAGTCAGTCAATTAGCCTGGAACAGCTGAATCTTAAGGGGTAAAAAAGTGAGAATAAACTTCTGCTTAAAGAAAAAATATCAGCTACAGTAACAGCAGGATAAAACCACACAGAGAGGCACTACCAGGCCATCACTTCACAAGACTCAACTCCCAAATATACTTTGCCATTTAAGCAGTAAAATAAAACACCAAGACAAACTTCCATTCTGAAATCTATACAAGTCAAAACATTTTTGAGGGAGCAACATCAGCCATAGAAAGCATAAAGCACATGCTGTTTGAGAGATTACTCATATCTTTCTAATGTTTAGAAAAAAAAGTATAACCGGTGAGTAGCCAGAGATAAAGAGCATACTCATAGGCACCAGAACTGCCAACCCTTGATTTCTGAACAGCGATTTCATTTCCTAATCTGTTGAAGGGGACCGATGAAGGAAGCCAACCAGAAAATAAATACCATCAAATCAAAACGCATGTAACAAACTTGCTGATGAAGCTCTGAAATGAAACCTTGCTTCAGATTGGTTCCTTCCTATATGTAGGCAGTGGCATGTACCAATGCACAACGCCAAGCTCCACCTCTGCTATGTAAACAATATCCTCAATTTAAAACACCACTTGTGTTTTTGTTAGTCTAATGTAAAGAAATTAAAGGCCCTTTCCAAAATAACTCCCGACGGCTTAACAGAGCTGGAATGCAACTGGATGGTAAAGCGTTGGGCTTAATTTTAAAGGTAAAGGGTTTAACATCAACGCTACCATCCCAATTAAAAGTTTTTTTAAAAGTCTCACCAATTCTTCATAACTTCTATAATGCTCATTTCCTTGCCAATCCAACCTTTTAGGCAGCAACTAAACAGAGAAAAGAAAACAAAAAACAACAAAGTGAGTGGTTAAAGGGGAAGGAGGACTAGATCCCCTCCAAAACAATGTGTGTTGAGGGGAAAAAGTTGAGACGGTAGATAGGAAGAAACTTCAATGACTTGTAAAGTAAAGGAAACTTTTGACTACGGCAAGCGATAGAATTTCATCAGAGCCCACACAGACCTGGTGCTGCTCCAGCTCCTGCACCAG
>JAVSBS010015280.1:16743-30746 GCA_033124195.1 Coracias cyanogaster | reverse complement strand
AGTTACCCCCCCTTGTTAACGTGAAGCCTGTGACTGTTGTGTTCTAGAGAGTCGTGGACCCATTTCTGATGTTTTGCAGCGCACTAATTTCGAAGCGGAGTGAAATACCTGACTGAAAATCCGGTTGGTGGTGCAGAGGCCAGCAGGGACGTTGCAGACACCCGGCTGGTTTGGGTGGCTGCCACACGCTGTATATGCAGGTGCAACGCAGAGTTAGCTTTGGAGATGGGAGCTAGGGAGGAAAACAAAAGTCCTCACTTGCTGAGCTAGTGGAGCGCCTGCAAGGACTCGTTTGGGATCTGGATTGGTTGCCCGTGGTTTTCCTCTGAGTGGTTTCCGTGACCACTTAAAAGCAATACATCAAAGTCCTTGGTGACTTCAGACTGGCGTCTGTGAAACACTGTCTTCCCTTGCTGTGAACTCACAGCTGCGCTCAGCAGAAATGCTTGAGCTCATGTTTTTCTTCATACAAAGAACAATTGTTAAACATTTGGAGAGCTTCTCCCCGCTCCGCGCTCCTCTGTGTATGAAATAATCTGCATCTGTGGTTCCTTCCACCAGTAAATCTGCAAAACACCTGTTCAGAGAAGAGCTCTGAGAAGGCCAACGCTTAGTCTCTTGGCTGACTGCGTTTATTGAAGTATTCTGGACTGCTGAGGTCTTGTTTGTTTGAGGTTGTAGACATTATATTAGACATAACTGTAAAATCTAAGATGGTGAAGCTGAAGTAAGAATATTCTGCTCTCTTGCTGTTACAATGGCTTATATTTCTCAGTAGCTAAATCCATGTGGAGGAAAATAAGAATGAAATTGATTTAAATTGGAATAAGAATGAATAATGATAGAACCTTGAGAAAGTTCTGGAGGAGGAATGGGAATTAGTTTAAGAAAATACAACTTTAATAAGATGTACAACCGTAGCAACAAAAGCTGTAAAATTCAGCATGCTAAGGAAGCTGTTGAAATGTTCAACACAACACAGATTTATTTTTGCATGAACAGTTTGAGATGGACATCTCTGAGGACTCTTACCTGCTTTGTACCACCCCCATTAATCCCCCATATTTTGATGCTGAGTCTCCATTCTGAAAATTACTCGAATTTGGCATTTCTCGAAGGTGTTTCTTCTGAGCATCAAATATTTTTCACTTTCGTGGACTAAAACAATGCAATTAAAAGAATGAGCTTAATGAGAGAGCAAGTCTTATTTTCATAGACTTTTTCTCCCAGCCCCCCCTTGCCTTCCCACGTTAGCTCCAGTACCTCACGAGTTACTCATAATGCTGGCATGGGCTAATGTTTACAGTGCAGTCTGTTTTTTGAATACAGGCTTCAGTCTTCTCTAGCAAATTAAAACCAGATGGGAACTGCAGGGAGAAAAATGGAATTTAATTCTGTTTTGTGGCTTGTGATGTTAACAAAACTGTTTGGGTATTTTCATTGTTACTTTGCCTAGAAAATGGCTTGTACCTTCCTGCTGTCCAGTCACTGTACTGCGTGGTCTTCTTCCAGTGTGCTGGGGTGACTGCTGTAAGCCTTCACTGAGATACACTGCTTTACTTCCACTAGAGTATAGACTACCGTATAAGCATATTACAGTGATCTTATTATTTATTTTTTCCCCCTCAAGTAAATCCAAGGAAATCTAGCCAGAAAAGTTTGGTGTGTTTTTTTTTTTTTTTTAATTTTTCCTCTGCTCTTGCACATCTGCTAGAGGTAAGATGCAGTTATTTTGCAGCATTTAAGAAGTCTTTCTCTTTTCTCCCTTAAACTACTGTAGCCAGAAGTACACTAAAGGAATGAATTCCTTGGTGGAATTTGAAGAGGGAGACAGACTCATTCACCTGGAACTTAAGTGGTGCTAGGATTTGTAATGCAGGCAGGATAAGGATTTTTTTTTTTTTTTTCATGCAGTTAAGGCTGTGCTCTTTATGCAGGTTCATGCCATCTTGGAGAAAAAGACTCAACATGTTGAATCATAGCAAGGTTGCTTCCTGCTGGGGTTTGGGATTTCCTTACAGCCCTCCCCTCCATAGCTGCAGGAGCTGTTTTTGTGTAGTGCGTGTACGCGGGCAGGAACTTGCTGGAGACAGAAGCCAAACAGTTTTGCGCAGAATGTAAAGTTTCTGACTCAAACTGTGTGGTAACTGTCAAAATATCATAGGGTGTGGTAGGAGCTGCTATGTCTAATGTTGCTGAGGATTTATCCCTTCATAATTTGTCTAAATGAATATCATATGCTGATCTCAATTGACATATGAAAGCGGGAAAGATTTCTTTGTTTTCTAGCCATTTGCAGCCTGATAGTGTGCAATATGCTGCACTATTACTGGGGTTTTTTTCCCAGTTGCTCAATCTTAAGTTTCATTCCTTCTGATATCCTACAGAAAGAAAGAAAGGCTATTTGCAGAAGAAAAATCTGTTGCTTCAGAAAGATCAGCTCATAAAACTGTGAGCTCTGGAAATGTGATAAAGCTTCAAATTGCTATCTAGTTTCACTAGGAGTTAAAAATATGTAACCCTGGAGGTTACAGTAGTAAATCGATACAGAGTATTTTTTAAATACATACCTGCTTCATGCAGCTGTTTGCTTCCCAGAAGAGAAGTGTTCCAAGCAGTTTAAGGTACTGAATTTTAGTGTCAAATACAAGACTTATGTTTTTACTATGAACACAAACTTTAAGACAACTCATGAACTCTACCTCTTCAGTAATTGCTCTTGATAAACCAAGTCTTACTGCTTCAAGAGGCAAATGGGAAAGGGGGGGTAGTCAAATTTTCAGGCAGATAATTCCAATAGACTAAGTCTTTAGAAGGAAAAAACATCACCAGTACTTGTTCCTTTTCTTGATGATCACTTAAGTCTTGCACTTCTGTAATGTGGTGACATGCCTTCCAATGCTTAGAAATATTAGTCTGTTGTTCACTGGGAAGCATATTCCTCAGAGAGCTAAGTTCAAGGCCTAGTCTAAAGACTCTAGTGCCTTTATTGTGCCATCTCTATGATACAGCAAAGGTGTTTGTGATAGAAATTCTAATGCAGTGGGTATTCTTCTTCTTTTCAGGCAATCTATTAGATGAATGGGATTGCTTTTGAAATAGATACCCCCTTGCTTAAGCTTTCTGAACGTGAGATAGCGTGAAACAGTGCATTACTCCTGTATGTGCTTTTTTCAGATGCTACTTCAGCTCTGCTCTCTTTTTGCCCTGCAGTCCCAGAAGAGAGCTCTGGTGGAAGCAATTTCTTTCTCATGTTTTAACCCCTGCTATACTTGGTCCGGTCCTTGTGCAACAGTTTTTTGTGGTGGACTATCTTCTGGTGCTGCTTGAAGCAAGGAGAAAGGATTGATCTTAGTGGAGTGTCTTCAATGAGGGACTTCAAAGAGCTGCCTGAATTTGTTAAATCTGGTGTCTTAGAATCGGAGCATCTAGAAAAGCCTACTTCATTGGATAATCTGAATGTGTTTCATTTCATGAGTCCTTCCCAGTGCATCCCGTGAAAATATTTCCAGTGTCTTTCAATTTTGCCTCTGGGCTTTAGTGATCCTAGGGACATGAATTATCAGAGATGCAATTCCTCAATCCACTTTAAATAAGTAAGTGAAGCTTCCATCCCTAAATGTAGTTCTTACTGGGATAAAAAAGGCTATGTATTTTAATTAGATAAGGTCCATGTACCTTATTTGTACTAAGATTTTTTTCCAAGCATTTTTAAATAAAAATCTTCCTTAATGGTGAATGACAGCCATGTAAACTAATGTTAGACTGTGTGTGACTATTTGTTAAAGGAAAAGCGTGTTTTTTGGACTTCCAGACAGATTACACAAACTCAAGAAGGCCCACCCTGCATCCTGTGTAGAAAACCAGCCCACAGAAATGCCCATTGTTCTTCAGGATTATAAGTCACTGTATTTTCTGGCTGCCTTCTTTTTCAAATTACTATATGGAAAATACTAATGCAAAGGAACCAGAGCAGCTTAACAAGTGCTTGGTCCTGCCAGGTACTGAGTGCTCTGCTCTTACTGAAATGAGGGGGAGAAGGATTAAAACATTGGACTCCTTGGCTAGAGAACAAAGGTTTTGTGTTTGTAAAAGTAGCTGAGAGTGTTTTATTAGTTATGTGGATTAATTGGTAATTGATGTACTCTAAGCCTGAAAGTTGTTTGCATGCAACTGTGCTATTATAATAGATAATACTGGGGGGGGCAGGGGGGGAAGTTACAGGGTATGCAATTTGCTTTAAGCACAGTGAATTTTTCTTGACGTTGCATCACCCCTTCTCAGCCTTTACTGCAGAAAGAGAGAATAGGGTATCTGGGTCTAATATCCCACCAAAGAGACACGGTCTTATCTGTACCCACGCTTGTTGCTGTGTTGTGTGCTGTTCCATCTGCAAGTTAATGGACCTATTCATGAAGAAGGGAGCTATCAAGCAAAAAATGGTAAAACTTCTCACTCTTCTTTTTTTAACCTCTTTCACCTACATTACCATCTTCGAGCTTATTTGCTAAAAAGCTGAGGTGCTCTTTTTCATGTTCCATTTTCAAACAGGAAGAGTGTTTCAATGTGAATTTTAAAGCCTTCATTATATAGTTTCCTTACTATAAAAAAGCAGCAACTTAAATTTCTTGCTAGAGTTCAGTACCTATTTAAGATCAAAACATTTGTTATGATAATACAGGTATAGCTAAGCAGAAGGCGGTCATGAAAGTGTTTGAGGCTGTATCCTGCTTTTCTGCAGCCTTCTGAAAGGAATTGCCTCCCTTTAGTCTCTGCCAGTCTCCTGATTGTGCAGCATTCCCAAAACACATGGCCCATAAAATGGGATTATAGGGAAGGCATGCAAGTAATCAGAAGTTCCCTCAGGATGAGATTTGTTTTTTCATGCGGAGCTCCTGTATGCTTTAGCCTGGTGCTGCATCCTTGTTCCATAGCTGCACCCTTGTTCCCAAGGGTTTGAGAGCACCTAGGCAATCCCTGTGCTATGGGAGTAGTCTCTTCCTGAGCTGGCTGGCACAGTAGAGTCCCCTTTTCAGTGGTTTTGGAAGGACACACCCAGTTACAAGTTAAGGGAAAACAATCCTTTCTGTGTCTCTTTGGTATCTGTATGTAGCAATAAATTACCGGTCCTATGATATGTCTATAGCTGCCAAAATTCCACGGTGAACATACAGCTGTATCCATCATTAATTGTATGGTATTGCTGAAGTGGCCAATTGCTTTTGTGACTTGCGTTCAAGGGCAAGTAGCTGCTTAAAGCTAAAAACCATTGTGTTTCTATGAGCACACAGTGATCATGGTGGGTAATAGGGTATTTCTGTGATTGCGTAGTCCTGTCCAGCCTGTTCTGTTGAAAGTACACAACCTGAAACAGGCTCAGTCTGCAGTTCAAGTGCTTTCAGATTCTTTGTTGAGACTAAATTGTATGGTCAGCCTCAATGAGGACCATTTCCAGACATCCTCCCTCTGTCCAGTTCTGACTTCAGTAGTTCAGGCTGTCATTGCTACTCTGCAGGATTACACTCTGGGATATCAAGGCACAAAACCTTCAGACTTGGGTTCCTTTCACTGTTCCTTGCTTTCATATTTTTTAAAAAAATTAATCTCAGACAGCTTTCATCCTACCTTCCCAGTGGATGGTAGTCACCAGGGGAATGGTTCAGTCACTAGTGGTACCCCTGTGCTAGTAGCGAGGCTTCAGATGCTGATAGCCTTGTCTTGGCTTCCTGGAGATGCTGCTGTGTGCCACAGCATGGAGGCCTTCATCCCTAGGGAAAGCTGCAATTGTAAATACTCTCTATAGAGCAACAGGAATTCAAAAATCCATGTTCCAGACTGGCTGGCGTTAGTCACGTTGTTGATGTGCTGCTGTTAGTGAGGTGTGATAGAGATCCCTATGGGATGGAAGACTGCTGGTGCCTTTCAGACAGCACAGGCTTACACTTACATTACCTTTCTTTAGAGGTGACTCTGAACAGAAACTATTAAAAATCTTGTAACGGGTCTTGTTGTGAAGCCTTAAACAAATGGCAGCCCTGATGATTTTCAGTTATCTGAAGAAACATAGGCCAGAAACTCCTTTTTTTTGTTTCTGTACCTGGTACAAAGAAGTAGAACAGCCATGGGAACAGGGAAGCCAACACAGTTCCTGCTGCTGTCAAAAGCAGGGAATTCATTCATTCCTCTACCCCCTATCGCAGCTGAAGCAAAGAATTGTTTGCTGTGGGTTCTAAATCAGCAGTTGCTATTCTCTTTCTTTTGTTGGTTGGCTTCTTTTCAAAGCATTTACAATGGAGAGTGCATTTACAAAATTAAGGGAGGTAAATTCAGGGCCTGTAGCTCCTACCACAAGTAACTGCACTCAAGAGTAGTGTCATTGTCACAACTGTATGCAGCTTTCGTTTCCAGAGGGTCCAATTCACTGCCCTAGTCTATAGGGGAGTATAAATGAGAGAAAGCTGGCAGCCTTAATTTGATGGCAGTCTGCTCATAAAACTAGTGGTTATTCTAAGATTGCTTAATCCTGTTTAAGGTTGGGGTTTTTTTGGAAGGTGTATTTTGTACAGAAGCCTGTTTAAAAGCTGGGAGTGAATTAGTCTGTCATATTTGCTGCACAAAACTGATATTTTCATCATATTTCAACTCTGAGAGTTGAAAAACAGGATTAATAAGTTTTTCAGAGTTTAAGGAGATTAATTGTATTTGTAAAACCTCCAGGTTTATAGGATCTGATGTTGAATTATGAGGGGAAATAAAGACACATTTAATTACTGTATTTTTCAAACATTAGGTAGATTATATAGATACAACAGCAAGGTACTGAAAATGTCCTATGAATAACAGCAACACCTGTTTGTATTTGATTTAATTTGTGTGGGGTCATTTATGTTTTAGAAAATGACAGTTTGTGAACAAGCTTTTAAGGGGCAATATTTTGTATTATGCTGTACAAATTCTGTATCATAAATCAAAGAAGCAGAGCCATATACCCATGACTTCAGCTCTAAAAGATCCTGCAGTTAGCAGTGATTTAAATTAACATGTCTTGTGTGGGAAACAGCTTTTAGAAACCTTGGAAAATTGGAGGTGTGCTCGATGAAGGACCTCTCAGAACTGCACAGTGCTAAAGCACCAGCTCTGGCTGACGTGAGCTGCCTCATCATTAATCCTGTGGTATTAAAATTGAAACCTGTAAACCAAGGTAGGCTAAGTGAAATCGGCTCAATTGCTCAGTGAAAGAGTTGTAAACTCCAAATACATGTCCATACAGGGGTCTTTACCAATTCACTCCATCGTTCAATGATTCAACCAAGCAGGCTGCATATCCTAGACTGTGTGAGCTTCCTTCCCTCCCCAGTCCACCTGTACCAGCACTGGCAAGCAGGTGAGCTTGCAGTGAGCTGCATCAGCAAAAAACCCCTCGCTTCTCTTGCAGTGGTCAATTGATGCCAGTGCAGCTCTATGAAGGGCTTTTGGGGTCAAAAGAGTGCCAGTGCCAGGGAAACAGGAGGCAGAATCCTTCCATTTTGGCAGCAGTCAGTGATCAGATTGGCTTTATGGTTTCATGAAGTCCTATCCGTAAGTTACATGCACATCTTTAACGCTCTGGAAAGCCGTGGTTGTTGAAGGCATTGCTTCCCTGCACCTGAGTGCCACCCCTCTCCAGGGCACTGCCATTCTCTTTGTCAGCTGCTTGACACAAAGGCAGGTAGGGGGGACACACTTAGCTGGCCATGAGCTTCTATGGTCTTTCTAGAAAGTTCTAGGATTGATGTAGAGAAATCTTTCAGGTAGTGGCCTAGATGACCCCATCTGTGTGTTGACCTTAATATGAGATGAGAAGGTGACTCTTCAGTGACTGTGAAGAAGCCTGGGCTCAGTTGGGCAGCTGTAGTTAGGCAGGTGAGCCATGCTGAAGGAGACTGAAGACCTCAATGCAATTTTCTGGAAAATAAAGGAATCCACATAGTAAAAAGACAAATCTAAGAATGAGTAACTAAGATAATTGGTAATGAACTAGTATAACTCACCAAAAAAAAAAGAGGTGGGGGAGGTTTACAAATCCCAGCCAGTTTATCTGGATTATCAGACTGGTGTCAAAGTACTGAATTCAATTTGTGGACTGGCATGAAACATTAGAAGGTCACCATCACCTTGAGGGGGGAAAAAACCAACCAAACTTTGTTTTTCCATGTAAAGTTTAAAGGCCATGAGCAGTGTCTATTCGAGGACCTGTTTTTACTACCTGCTGTTGCAAGTGACACTAGAGATTACTAAAACTGGAAGAAGTTAGATGAACCCAACCTCTTTTCTCATTTTCTGTTTAGTGCTGTCGTTAGTGTTCTTGGCAACACTTCATAGATATTCACTTTCAGTGGTTTTTATGCTTGGTTGCACTTCCTGTCTCATCTATTAGCATAATGATGTCATTTTTGCACACCACTGTGGAGGAGCCTGGTGGTGTGCTCTACCCAAACCTCTGCAAGAAAGGCTTTCTCTCCCTTCTTGTACAAGGAGACTTTGCTTCTGCTGGGACGGCTGAAATACAAAGGGAGGGCCCTTTTTGAGCCTCCCCTGTTTGGAAGTGGGGAGCAGAGCAGGAGGAAGACCTAAGCAGTGGGAGAAGTACCTGCCTCATGCCATCTTCTCTAAGAAGCTGCCTACAGGACTGTCTGTCTTCACCTAGTGTGGGTGAGCAAATGGAGCCTGCATAACTCCACCTGTGCCTCCATAGCCCTGCACAGTGCTGTAGAAGGGAAGGAAAGGGTAGGGAAGGCGCTTATCCCTAAAGCAAACAATGAAAAGTGGGAACAGGAGTTTCAAAAACATCCCTGCTTCTCTGGCTAGGCAGTGCTGGTTGTGGGAGAAAGGCACTAAGGAAGTCCCATCTGCCCAATGTGCCTTTCATAGACTAGGAGAGCAGCAGAGTTTGTTTCCCTGTTTCTGCATGTCCCAAGAGGGCAGCAAGGACAAAGGGTTTTCTCGCTGGGGATGTTGCTGCAGGAGAGGGAGGAGTGTGGCTGCCAAGAGGGTGCAGGCAGCCTGGGCCTGCTCCTCTTGCCTTGTCAGGTTCCTCAGTGTGCACCAGGCCAGGCTCTGCTGTGCAAGCAGCAATTATGCAGAAAGCTTTAAAGTGATAGAAATCAGCTTGTTAAAATGAACCTGGAAAAGCTTCTGGAAGACTTTGTCTCCTTAAGTTTGGTTGAAAGAGGCTCTTCCAGCATGAGTCATCTGCAGCTGTAGAGAAGCCTTGGGCAGAACCTTCCTCCCCTCCACTGAATGGAGCTGTCAGAGTGCCCGGAGCCAGGGCAGGGAGAAAAATACCCCGATTCATTTCCTAACGAGATATGCATGGGAGAATTCCCCACGGGGCCACCGGTGGGGGTTTGCGGCTTTGTGCTTTTCAATCACTCTGCTCCACATAAGCAACATTGTGCAGCTTCAAGCTCCCTCCCACCCGCAGGACTGAAACACCCCAAGCCCATCCCCAGGAAGCAGACAATAGTGTTGATATGCCTGTTGCTGCAGAGGAAGTGGCTTCTGTTATAACCAACAAGCAATCTGCCAAAGTCCATGGTTTGGGTGGTTGCCAGGCTAAATTTGACATAAAATTATTTAACCTTTTTGGCTTTTGTCTTACTGTTTTCTGGAGACGTTTCTCCTGCTTCCTACCATTTAAATCTCCTGTAGGACTTTTTTTTTTCCGACACAAAAATTAATACAGGCTTTTATTTAGAAAACATAGAATTGCTGACAGAAAATCCGGTTTATTTAATAGATGATGAACATATTCTCTAATGCTCTCAGTAGGTTAGCAAAACGGGGGCTATGCAGCTAAGGTGTTGCTCAGGGCTTTTGTCATGGCCTTTCCCATCCCACCTCACTGTAATCGGTTTTTGATCTGAATTTGACATTGGAAATATGACGTCTTATTGCAGAAGAGATGGTATGGAAAAATCAGACTTCAGATATTTGAGGCGTCAGGCGCCCTCTTGTGCTGTTTCTCGGGGAGCGGCCTCAGTGTGGTTTGCAGGCGGGCTGATGCGTGCTTAGGCACCTACAGCGCGATCCAGTGCACTTCTGATGTGCAAGACTTGTTGATGGGTCCACAAAACTCACTCCAGCTGTGCAGTGTGACCATTCAAAATGAAGCTTTGAATAGGAGGGAAAAAAAAGCGACTTGCATCTTCCAAAAGAAAAAAGGTTTGCTTTTTTTTTTTTTTAGGTTCACTCAGAAGTAACAGTGTTCACTAAGTTTTAAATTTTTCTGGTGGGCCAGATTTTAAGTTGAATTTCAAACTTCACTGACTGTTAATAATACAACAGAAGTTTTGATGTGTGTTGTTTTGTTTGGACTATACTGTATGTTTATAATCGTTCACCTCCTTGCTCTGCATGATATCAGGAAAATGTGCTGCTTCTCCCTGGAAGCCAAACTCTAGGATTAGTTTTGTTAACTATGGTTAATAAATACTTTTTCAGATTGCTCACTGCAAGTACCTGAAAATACCTCATTTCTCCAGATACCAGACTATAAGTGAAAGTGCAAACTCTGGAGTAAGAGGTAAAGTAAAAGGTAACTGAATAGCTATGCCACCTCTGAAAACACAAGCCTTCAGTGGCTTGCTTTCTAAAGAAATAAATGTAACTGGTTTTTTTATATGTGAAACTCGAAGTTGTTCAGAGGACACAAATATATTATTTTCTGGCCTGATGTGAAGTTCCAAACTTACCAATACCTCTAAGATGCAAACATAACTGAGCACAATGTGCATGGTGAGCTCTTCCCCTTGCCCACATTTTTCTGTCTGCCTGGCTCTTCGGGCATTAAAGATGTTGTTTATTTTAGACTTATTGACTCAGAGTAGAGTGGGCTACCTGCCATTCTGTGATGGCATTTCTAGCAAAATAGCAGTTTCTATCAATGTACCTCTCTGCCTAAAAGCTCCTGAGGATTACGATCGTTTCACAGAGTGGTAACTAGAATATAGAAGAATGGTTTTGCTGGGCCTGGCTGAGATCCAGCTAGCTGATGCTGATCCTGTCTCAAACAGACACCATAAGTTGGGTCTCTTGATAAAAGCCTAAGAGAAAAGCAGGTGTAAATGCTTCGTCCTTTTTAGCTCTCTTCCCAGCCTCAAACTGTTTTCAAATCCTGAGCTGAACATGGGTGTTTAGGCTTTTAGCTACTCTTGACAGATTTCATTTCCAAAATAGTCCAGTCTTCCACTGAACTAATATTAAACTTCAGCATTCATGGTGTCCTTGTGCTCTCTGATGAGCACTGAGCTGCTACCATATGGAACTTCTATCACAACCCCAGGATGTCACTTCTGAGTGCTAATGGTCATCTCTGATCACATATATGAGCTTCACATATATGCAAAGTTAGAATTGCTTTTCTGCCTGTGCATCATTTTGCATTTATCAATATTGAATTCTGTCTACTATTTTATTGCCTGCTGACTGAGTCTTTGTGCAGTCTGTCATCCCTCATTCTCATCACCCTCAGTAACTTATGTCATCAGTAAACTCTGTCATATTCTTGTTCACCACTTTTTCCAGGTACACTGAACCAGAGGTAGAATTTTTTTAGGTTCTCAGCTGAAAACTTCCCACCCTTGAGCAGGAGCAGTTTCAGGGGATTGGATACAAGGATTGTTTCCAGCAGAGCAGGTCCAACCCTTGGTAGTCTTCTGGGGTCCATCTATCCTGAGCTGTTAGCTACTCTGAGAGCTATGAGAGGCCCTCTTGTAACTGTACCTGGTGCTATGTGAAAAATAATCCAGATAGGTGTTTGGGAGTCTGTAGAGTACTAGAGGAGGGTGTTAAAAAAAAAAAAACAAACCAAAAAACAACAAACAACAACAACAAAAAAACCCCACGTGCTTTTCCTTTGCCCTTATGAAGTCTCCGTGTCTCCTTTTTCCTTTCACAAAGTGGATGGGGAAAGGCTCGAGGCAGAGATGAAGAAAAAGTTTTTCTGAATAGTTGAGTCTTTAGCCAAGTACTAGATGAAGCTCTTCGAAGATGGCACAACTTCACTTGTGTGGTTTGCATAGCTGAAATGGCTAATGTAAATGAACTCAGAGGCAAGTCTCCTTAGCAAAATCAGCCATTCCTGAGCACAGAATATCATTAATAATTTCAGCAAAGTGTGTGGTTGTTGTTCTTTCATTAGACCTACCTACTTTAAAGTATCAACAAAAGGTTCCTTGTGGCAGCACAGCTTAACCTCAGTGTTTGAAAACCTGAGAGTTCCAGCTCTGATGCAGTTGCTGGTAAAAGAGCATTTGCAGATTTACCCCTAAATTATCCAGTGAAAAAAAGCAAAATATGGGGGGGGGGAGGGATAAATTCTCAAACAAATCCAGCAACTTGGGAGTAAATTGTTAGCCTTTAGTTTTTTGTAAAGTTTTGATAAAACAAAGAGATGCACATATTAGCCTAGGCCTGTTAGGGCTGTGGTTTGAGATGTGTGCACTGAGTATGTGTAAGAGCTGACATGGCTGAGGTACAGAGGCAACACATACTTTGCAAAAGGCTGAATCCAAAGTGGTGCTTCGTATCCTGTTTGTGTGCTGTTTCGCAGTAAGTGTGTGCGCTTTTCGCTTTAACACCCAATAGCAAGCACGACATAACTAAAAAGTAGTGTATGCATTTGCAGGGAGAAAGGAGGTGGGGCAGGTAAGAGTGTGTACACAGATTCTCCCAGCAGAGCAGCTGGCCTCTGCATCCGTCCTTACTCAGCATTACAGCAGTTAACTCCTACCTTTTAAAAAAATTAATTGTTTAAATCTCTCTAAAATATTTTCCTAGCCATGTCTAGGGGCCAGCTCTGAGCTCGGACTGTGGCTGGATTCTGCTCTTGCATGCAAGATAATCTTTCCAGATAAGTATGAATAGAGTTCAGATGAATCTATCAATAATCAGTGGAAAGGATGTCATAATGCAAAGTCTGATACTGTAAAAAAATATACAAGTCCTTGAAAACATGTGTTTGGAAAGGAACTGCTTTATTCTTAACATAGCTGCAGGTCTGGCAGCCACAGCTCATGAAGAGGTGTGGGAATTAGCTGAATAGACTCCCTGCTGGCAAGGAGAGCTAGGAGGCTGTACGCTACCAATATGAGCCTGACTCCTCATTTTAAATCCCTTTGGGTAAAGGAAGGTAAATAGTTTTTCTTTGCTGATGAAATGCATTGTGATGCAAAGCCACATTTGAGAATAAAAATGTGTTTACTGGAAATAAAAATCTTTAAAGTCAAATGGAATATGGTGTTATGAGAGATTTGTGATTTCTTCTGGTTTGTCATATACTCTTAGATTCATCAAAATAACTACAGCTAAGAGAATCACAGAATGGTAAGGGTTGGAAGGGACTTCTGGGGATTGTCCTGTCCAGCCCCCCTACTAAAGCAGGTTTGCCAAGATCAGATTGCACAGGAACACATCCAGGCTGGTTTTGAAAGTCTTCAGAGAAGGAGACACCACAACCTCTCTGAGTAGCCTGTTCCAGTGCTCCATCACCCTCCTTCTGTTTACACGGAACTTCCTGTTTTCTGGTTTGTGCCCATTGCTTCTTATCCTATCACCAGGCACCCCTGAAAAGAGACTGGCCTCATCCCCTTGACACCCACCCTTCAGATATTTATCTTTGTAGCCCTTTGTTGGATCGTCTCCAGTAATTCCCCGTCTCTCCTGAACTGGGGAGCCCAGACACAGTACTCCAGATGTGGCCTCACAGGGGTGGAGCAGAGCAGGAGGAGAACCTCCCTCGACCTGCTGGCCACATTCTTCTAAGTGCACCCCAGGATACCATTGGCCGCCTTGGCCACAAGAGCACACTGCTGGCTCATGGTTAACTTGTCCACCAGGACTCTGAGGTCCGTCTCTGCAGAGCTGCGTTCCAGCACGTCAACCGCTAACCTGCATTGGGTTATTCCTCCCCAGGTGCAGGACTCTACACTTGCCCTTGTTGAACTTGATGTTTCCCTCTGCCC
>JAVSBS010015280.1:0-16643 GCA_033124195.1 Coracias cyanogaster | reverse complement strand
GCTTGTTGGGGTAGTGTCTCGCCTTGCCCTCGATCCTCTTCCCTTTTGGGAGGCGGTACGGACGCTGGCGCCCAGACTGCGACAGTTACTAAATTATAGACTGGTGGCTTCCTCAGACCACGAAAATGACAAACTTTGCTCGTATAGCAGCTTTTGGCAAGAAAAAAAGGCAGATGTAATGCAAAGGCTGTGGGAGCCCTCTGTATAGTCTTGTAAATACTGCATATTTTGGTGTGAATGAAATAGCTGATATTTTGCTCAGTGGAAAGCTAAGGCCCAAAACCGTCTATGTCACTGGGCTTTGCTTTGAGAAAGTTAATCTAGTGTAAGCTGGTTTTCTAGGCTTTCTCAGCAGTTAATGGAGGGAGTAAAGGTCTGTGCCTCCAAGAAGTGAATCTTGCCATGCTGAGATTAGTGTCTGAGCTGCATGGGATTAATCACTCATCATATTTGCTACTTTCTTTTCATGGAGTCACAGAAAATCACTTAGATGAGAAACTCTGCTCCTGGATGCTTCATGTGGGGCAGGACAGATGCCACTGAGCAGGTGAATCCTTGCTGGAGTTCTCTATATTGCCAGGAAACCTCACAAGAAGCTCTGTTTTCTGCCAAACAGCATCAGTTACTGGCAAAAGTCTACATCTGAGCCCTAGCAGCTCACAGGGTCATCATGCCCAGATTCAAGTGTCCTCCACAAGGCTATGACTGGGAAGTGTACTGTGGGTGACAGGCAGACTGTGGGAGAAAAGCAGACTCTGCCAGGGAGGCAGAAACTGCTGGGAGGGGTCCATCTCCCTGTCCTGACAGATTGCTAGGGGAGAACCTGCTTTGTTCTGCAAAAGAAGGCTGAAATAATGTGCAAACAGGATTCGCTGTTTTTCCTAATTTTCCTAATCTTGCTTTTCTGATTGTCAGGTTGCTGCCCGTGTGCAGGTCTGTGCACTTGAAACTGCTGTCAGAGCAGGACTCCTGTCCTTCCCTGCATTACCAGCTGTAAAAGTGGCTGCCAAGAACATTTTAAATATATTGTTATGATTCAGTCACAGTTGAGGGTTGCAGAGAGGACGGAAAATGGCTCATGGTGGTAATCCTTCCCACAGCCCATCTCCTCTGTCTGATAGCAGGAGACTCTGCTGTGAGCATCATCTCTGCATGCTTGCCAGGGAAGAATATTATCCATCACAGTCTGTGACAAAGGTGTTTTCATCTATGGGAAAACTGATCCATTTTGAAACTCCAGACAGCCCATGCCAAAATACTTGTCTTTGCATAGTTCTCCCTAGACACTGAATTCTTCCTCAACACCAAAATGAACATAATGTTGAAGTTGCAATGAACTGCTGTTGTTCAAAAGCCAGTATCCTGGAATAATCGTATTAATTCTCCCTCCATCCACACTTGAGAACCTGACCGTGTCACTGGTTTGTTTCCTTGGTTACAGTGACTTTCTGTTTTTCAGGTGTGAATTTCTGATGTTCAACATGGTATCTTACTGCTTTTGTGCTGTGGTAAAGATTAGAGAGGATGGGTGAGATTTTGTCTGAGTAAAACCAACATATTCTTATTAACTTACATAAAAACAGTAGCATTTACACTGTGAATGTTTATATTTTTAAACAGTTAGAGGGTTTAACCCCAGCTGGCAACTAAGACCCGCGCAGCTGCTCACTCCCCACCCTCAGTGGGATGGGGGGAGAGTTGGAATGATAAAAGTGAGAAAACTCGTGGGATGAGATAAAGACAGTTTAATGGGTAAAGCAAAAACTGTGCACACAAGCAAAGCAAAACAAGGAATTCATTCATCATTTCCCACTGGCAGGCAGGTGTTCAGTCATCTCCAGGAAAGCAGGGCCACATCACACATAGCGGTTACTTGGGTAGGCAAACACCATCACTCTGAACATAGCCCCACCTCATTCTTCTTCCTCCATCTTTATATGCTGAGTATGATGTCATATGAAATGGAATATCCCTTTAGTCAGTTGGAGTCAGCCATCCTGGCTGTGTCCCCTCCCAGCTCTGTGTGCACCCCCAGCCTACTCACTGGTGAGATGATGTGAGGAGCAGAAAAGGCCTTGACTCTGTAAGCCCTGCTCAGCAGTAACTAAAACATCCCCTTTTTAAGCGCATATCCAAAATATAGCCTCATATAAGCTAATATGGAAAAAATTGACTCTATCCCAGTCAAAACCAGTACAGAGGACTGCTTGTTAATCAACAGAGGAGTGAAGGTGGGAAAACATTGTGCTGAGTTACCAAAGATATAGGTTTTGTATAAAATTTGATGAATATTTGGGATACAGCTTTGTAATCTTAAGTAAAGCAATTAGATATTCTGAATACATAGGAAAATCTTACTTTTGGTGGTCATAAGGTAAATTCTGTATCTCTGCTTCAGCAACAAATGAATGGTGGCATCTTTGTAATACTGCAAGTTGAGGTGGTTAGGGAGCAGTTTCAGAATTCACTTTGCCAGTCATGCAAAAGCAATGGGGGTAGTTTGCAGGATTAAACACTCACATTTATATGTCCACCCCACTGCCTCTTCCAGTGCTGGTGTGGGTGCAATGATTTCTCTTGCCCGAAGGCTGCGTTTAGACCATCCCATTTTAGGTTACAGATGAAAATATTACAAATCTCGTTCCTTCTGCCCTCTAATAATGTATGCTTAACATACATGGACTTTCATTCCACTTGGACCATGAAAATTGGTTACACAGAGAGTTTTGCAACATCTACTCCAGCACTGGAGGAGAATGGTTAGAAGTAAGCATCCTTAAATGTTGGCACTGTGTGGTTCTTTCCATCATGCTTCCATGATAGCATTGCTTTGGCCAGCAACAGCAACTTTTTTTTGTACTTAGAGACTGTTTGCAAATTTGCTTATTTTACAGATAGTCATCCTGTGTAAAAGGGAAAAGGCAGTTTATTGTGAGTTTTACCCAGTTATGTTACATAGTTCCACAAAAGGCAGAAATTAGTCTCTCCAATTTTTTCAACTACCATACGATGTTCTGACACCAGCATTACCTAACATATTCTGTCCTGGCATTTATCTGTTACAGAAGTATAGAAACTGCCATTTCAGATCAAAATGTAATTTCCTTGTGGCTGGTATCCTGTCTTTGACAGCTGGGTGCAGGAAAAGTATGAATTAGCATGAATAGGCCTTCAAAGAATGTGTTGTGGTTTGGGGATTTTATTCTTACCTAAAAGAGTGCAAAGCGAGCTTTCCGGATTAGGAAACACTTTTGTTTTTCCAAAATCAGGGCCTGGCATGGGGTTATTGACTGTGATGTCAAAATGAAATATATGATTGCCTAATTTTAAGCTTACATAAAAGTGTTCCATCCAGAAACAGTAAGGAATGTTTTCTATGTGATGGGTCAGGAGTTTATAATCTTTAACTGGTAGGTATCTCCTTTCTCCTAAGCGAAGTACTAATTTCTCACAAGATAGTGTAGTGAAAAGTCAACTGCCCATCCTAGCAGCTAAAGCAAAGCCCCTGCCTCAAGGCAGGGCGTCAAACAGTATGGATGTGTTGTGCAAGCACTTCCATCCTACAGACACCTAAGACAGCTCCACACAAGGTCACCTGTACAGCACAGCACGGTGCTGTAGTGGCTGGCTCTGTAAGTCATAGTCACTTTAGTACAGTTCTGTGCTTAGGCTCATCATCTCTGCTCCTCAGCAGAGCAATTATCTCTGAGCATAGGTCCACACTGACAACCTTTGTTGCTCCCCATCTCTGAGCTTGCTCCATCAGCATTATCTGGGGAAACTCTGCACTTTCTTGTACTGTGTGTTACCATCTGTCGTGGTCCAGGCGCCAGCGTCTGTACCACCTCCCAAAAGGGAAGAGGATCGAGGGAAGGCGAGATACTACCCCAACAAGCTCGTAGGCAACCACAGAGATTGATGAGATTACCAGCACATACCTTGGGAGAAGTGTGGATGTGCTTCCTGAGAAGCAGCAGTGCAACATCCCTGACCAGGCCACTATAAAAGGTGCCTCTCTGAATAAAAGTCACTCTTTTCCTCCCCAGTGCAGTTTACATGGTGGAATTGGGTAACCCACATATGCCCAACCATGCTGGGTTGAATTTCCTTCAGACATTGCCAAGTTTCTTTATGGCTGCATGTATTTGTGCTAAGTGCCATGGTGTTAAGGGGAAGCTGTAGCTGGAGGGCTGGAGGGAATGGGGAGAACAAGGAGACAATAGCAGAAACAAAAGAGTCTCTGAGAGCATTCATGTCAGTAGCTCATAGTCTTCAAGAAGCATCTGGTGAGTTGTACCTGCCTAGTTCACAGAATCACAGAATGGTAGGGGTTGGGAGGCAGCTCTGGAGATCATCTCATCCAACCTAGGTTCACCTAGATCAGATTGCACAGAAACACGTCCAGGAAGGTTTTGCATCTCCAGAGAAGGAGAATCCACAGCCTCTCTGGACAGCCTGTTCCAGTGCTCCATTGCCCTAAAAGGAAATAAGTTTTTCCGTATGTTCACATGGAACTTCCCGTGTTCTTGTTTTTGTCCTATCACTGCGCACGACTGAAAAGAGACTGGCCTCATCCTGTTGACACCCACCCTTTAGATATTTATAAACACTGATAATATCCCCTCTGAGTCTTCTCTGCAGGCTAAACAGACCCAGGTCTCTCATTAGAGAGATGGTCCAGTCCCCTAATCATCTTTGTAGCCCTCTGTTGAACTGTCTCCACTAGTTACCTGTCTCTCTTGAACTAGGGAGCCCAGAACTGGACACAATACTCCAGACATGGCCTCACTAAAGCAGTATAGAGGGGGAGCAGAACTTCCCTCAACCTGCTGGTCACACTCTTCTTAATGCACCCCAAGACACCATTGGCCTTCTTGGCTACAAGAGCACACTGCTGTCTCATGGTTAAATTATTGTCCACCAGCACTCCCAGGTCCTGCTCTGCAGAGCTGCTTTCCAGCAGGGCAGCCCCTAAGCTGTACTGGTGCATTGGGTTATTCCTCCCCAGGTGCAGGACTCTACACTTGCCCTTGTTGAACTTGATGTTTCCCTCTGCCCAACTCTCCAGCCTGTCCAGGTCTCGCTGAATGGCAGCACAGCCTCCTGGTGCATCAGCCACCCCTCTCAGTATTGTATCATCAGTCATTGATGAAGATGTCGAACAAGAGTGGACCCAGTACTGACCCGTGGGGAGCACTACCAGCTACAGGCCTCCAACAAGACTGTGTCTTGCTGGTCACAGCCCTCTGAGCTGTGTCATTCAGCCAGTTCTCGATCCACCTTACTGTCCACTCATCTAACCCACGCTTCCTGAGCTTACCTATGAGGATGTTATAGGAGAGAACGACCTGAGAGGTAGGGAAAGGAAGAGATGGCTGAAGATGAAATGCGTATTTTTAATTACTCAATTGCTAATTCTCTGATTTGGATCTGTCTATAATTAAGTTAAACTATTTTCAGAGGGATTTTTCTTTGTAGTATTGGCTGCAATGCAGAGTGTGTATGGTACTGTGCTGAGCCTAAGGAAGGGCAATCAGAAGCACTCCTTTGTCCTGTGACTGCCACAGTCCCTGTAAGGATTCCAGTGACTGTTAGCAGACACTTTTCCCAAAATCTACTTTCTTGCAGCTTCAGTTAAATGAAGTATGTGAAACTGCCTATAATAGTGCCATCTTGTGACTCCAAAAATTTTTACACTAGAATGAAATAAAAATGAGAAGGAATTCGGCCTGCCACTGTGACAGTACACTGAGGAGTTGGACTGTTTGTTGAAGATTCATGATGAAATTAGAGCTCCAGGAGCTCAAGCAGGCACTATACACAAGCCATACACATACAGAAGACCAGGACTAACTCAAAGCGTTGCAGGAGCAGAGCTGCGATGAGTAAGACAGTCTCTCACCCTACCAAGTAAGTAATCTCTTGTACATTCACAATAGAAAGAAACCTGACTTTTGACACCGCAAGCTGTTCTTTTATTTTCTAGTGCCTAGAGAAAAGAAAATGAGAAAATAAAATTAAAAGATGAAGCAACAGAACCTCTTACTGAGTTTGTCTTGGTGCAAGGAATGCAGAGGTTATTAATTGATTATATAAAATCTCAGAAATAAACCAGCAGTGCAGAAGAATGTCTTTTGCATACTGTACAATTAGCGTGGCTGCCACATGGTCTCTGGAAAGCCGATCTCCTCCGTGGACTATTTCCTCTCCTGGGTGTTTTTACATGCACAATCTGTCTGCAGCAGCTAATGTCTCTGTATTTGCTGCCCATCATTTCCCACCAGACTGGCACACATGACCTTCATTGCACTTCACTGCTCATGTGGCTCTTACTGTTCTGCTGAAAAGGAATCTTTTATTTGCAGAGCTGTATTTTACAGCCAGATCCACAGTCATGCAACACCAGAGCTGACAGAAGGAAGCAAGTAAGTACTTGTGGCTGGGGACGGATGGAATAGGTGTGGGCACCCCTTTCAGAATTGCGTCTGGTTTAAACCATGACTACAAAGCTATGTCCATCCGTAGGAATGCAATGCTGATGAGCTAACAAGAGTATCACACTCCGAGGCAAGTAGCCCAGCAGGAAACCAACCACAAGCAGATACAGGCAACATAATGGATAGAGGGCAAAAGGGAAAAAAAACCCCAAACCTGTGTTAATAGCTTTATATGAAGTGTGAACTGTTATCTAATGATTTAATCGTTACTTACTGAATTTCCAAATTAGGCACATACTCCAAATTATCAAGCTAAGTAACTGCTTTTACATGCTACTCCCCCATGCTATGCATAGGAGAGGATGCATCTCCTCCCATTCTTCTCCTTTGCAAAACAGCCCCTTAGGCACAGCATAGATCAACTGGCTTTTATGTATATGTTCTCTAAGAAGAACTAGAGGAATAACCAAAATATTTGTTTTGTCAAGATGCCTAGTTTGATCGTAAATGTTAAGATGAGGAGGTACGAGTATAATTTTATTCTTACTTCCTGAATAGTACAATCTATAGAACCTTTTCCATCATCTTCTCCATTAAGTCAGTAACTTCCCTTTCAACTGTAGTCTGTATTTTAGTAAAACACCCAGTCTTGGTTTTACATGTCATTTAGTATCTGGTGAAGAGTTTGTGCTATCACTCTTAGGTCTAATAATACATCAGGAAGGATGGTTTTTCTGCACTAGCATTTGCATCATTTCAGTGTACGTATGTTATGCTCACACGGTGCTTCTTCCTTCCCGGAACAATTAGCTGGGTTCTTCTAGGAGGAGAATAAACAGAGTGATAAATTGATACATCTTTAGTGCAGCACTGTATCTGGAACATTGCAGGAACACAAACAAATGAGTACTTTTCTCAGTGACCTTGCCCAGCCTTGCATTTCTAGCTAAGCTGATGTTTCAAAGAGCCCCTGCTTCCTTTTTGGTTTATATTGTTGGTGCTTACTTTATTGGCTTGCTGATCTTTTCTCAAAAGACTTGTGTAGCTTAAGCAGTTGTCTTCAAGCTCCTGTCACCATGCAAATCCATGTCTCACCTGACTTCTGCTGTGCCCAGCCATCTTCCTGCATGAAAGAACTGAATTGCTCTTCTATTTGGCCTGAATGAAGGGTGGTGGTCAGGTTCACTGCCTCGTGCTTCATCAGATCAATGACATGATGTCTTGTGCTTCCCACAGTCTTAACAGCCTTTAGGTTTGTAAAAACAGTGAAAGGAGACATGGGGTTTGGTATGGCTGTAGAATACTGTCCATTCATACACATTTTCTCAGCTGTTCAGAAGATCTGTTACACAGTCTACCATCACAACACAAGGAATGCATAAAACAAAGCTGATACAGTTATCCTGTCCATTACATGGTCTTTGCTTCCATTTTTTCAGTCTTCTCCATGCACGATAAATTATTCTGGATTAGGAACTGGAGTAAGACTTGGGAAAGCAACATATATTTTGCAAGGATTTAGGCAATAACTCTGAAGCTCGTAAGCATTTGCATATACATGTGCTACTTGCATAAGTCGTCTTTCCTTATCCTATGGAAAGAGAACTGGGACGTAGCCTTTTCAGGATTCAGCCTTTGGGAAAATTAGTAAGGAATTGCTGGTATGTAGATAGCTCCCTGCGGGAGGCTGCTGAAAGATTTCTGCCTCTGTGATTAATTTTACAATTGGCCCTCTTACCTGCTATGAAAATTGTTCAAGTTTGCCTTTGGTGTGTCAGTCTCCTCTTTCTGCTGTTACTTGCCTGCTCAGCCTGTGCCTTGTATTTTTATATTTGCTCATAGCAGAGTTAGGTCAGACTTCACAACAGCTTCCACCCCACTGGAGAAGTTTTTTTACACTCGTGAAAGAGCTGCTACTACAGATCACCAACCTGGGCCACACCGGCAGTAACTTACCCTAGGACAGGATATGAAAACACCTTAGTTAGCTGAAATTGCTGTGAAAACTGGGTCAACACAATGCACTTCTCTCTGTGCTTTGTTATGGTAGATCTAGGAACTTTGAACAGCAAGGTGTTGGCTAAGATAGAGAGGTTTTAGAATTACAGAGAACCGTACAGAGCTACAGAGATATTTCACACCCCAGGTAGGTGGAGAATTATCCTTACATCTCATCGATGAGAGAGAGTCTCTAGTCAGACTCCACTGATGTGCTGGGGCAAATGACTCAGTGCTGAAGTAGAAAATATCCCCAGTGCTGCTTTCCTGGAAGCACCTTCGCCTGGAGGTTCTCATTCAGGAATTAATTTGCTTATGAAACTTATCAGTTGTGAGAGCCTGGGGTGGCACGGCTGCAGGCAGATTGCACTCACCAGGAGCAGGATTCACAACTGTAAACAAGCTTAATTAAGTCCTCTGACAAATTTTCCGGTGTAACTACACCAGTAATTGTCAGGAGCTATGAAATAAATAACGATTAGTTGTCCTTTCAGTCCTGAGAGTTGCAGAAGTTTGTAATCATCCTATCTTACCAGAAGTGAAACATGAGGAGTATTAAAGGAGGTGATGATTGCTATTATCTGGTGATTTGTTACAAATAAAAGTTTTCAGAAGCAGCACAAGATGGGTCTGGCAGCAGTCAACTGACCTCTAATTTCAAGATTGGGGGAACCATTAGGAAAAGGTAGCAGAGCATAGCAGTACTCACAGCCTGGTAACTCCCATGAGCTGAGCTGGAGGCTGAGGTGCTATCACTAGTGAGACCTCAAGTATCTGAGTCTCCTGAACCATACAGGGTTGTATTGAAAGTCACTCTTCTGGGAAAAGACAAGACGTGTATTTCTGACAGAATAGTTTTATGAACTGCTTTTTTCCTTCCAAGACATCTATCTTGACAATAGCACTGATAATCAGGTCTACTTACTATCTATAAGCATTATCTCTCAGCTTCTTATGTTATTTAAGGGTCATTTGGATGGAGAAATCAATCACTGCAGGGAGTGGCTCAGTTAAGACAAATCCTTAACTCCTGTAAACAAGTTTTTCTTGATTCTGGCAGCACAAGCCAGTTTTAAGCCTGCTGAAATGGCTAGTGTTCCTAGAAGTCCCCTGATAGCATATGGCAGTGGATTGAAAAAAAAAGGCCCCATCCCAGCAGGTACCTGCTAGCAGGAGCCCAGCTGGCAAGCATTACACAGGAGATGCAGTCTGGAGTCAGGACCTAGAAGCTGATTTCCTGTGTGGAATGGGAAATTGTTGAGCATCTGGAGTGTCTGCTTTATTTGCTGTCAGCTTTTCAACCTCCTGAACAATGTAAAACAAGAAAAGTTTGTGGGTCCCTGTGCTGGTGTTGTGAACACTTTCTGCATAGGAGAGGGTGGAGAAGCAGAATAATTAAAGCATCCCACTGTGCAGCCAGATGTGTAAGTCTATGTCTTAACTTGTTAGCCACTCACCAACCCAAGTGAAAGAGGTCTGTTGG
The DNA here is from genome assembly GCA_033124195.1 of Coracias cyanogaster. Lineage (NCBI taxonomy): Eukaryota > Metazoa > Chordata > Aves > Coraciiformes > Coraciidae > Coracias > Coracias cyanogaster. The sequence continues at coordinate 6,725 of JAVSBS010015280.1, read as the reverse complement.
GATTAGTTAAACTCAAGGAAGCCAGATGGTATCTTAACCTCTTCCCTCCTTGATCAGGTTAACTGCTGAAATGCAAGTGTCCTAGCCAAGTTCACTTGATAGACTACACCAATCTAGCAAACCTTTGATCTCTTCTGCCTGGATTCATTCAAACTCCCACATAGATACGTAGAAATAGGTCTGATCCTATGTATCTTTAGGGTGCTGCTTTGCTTCCCAGGACTGGCTCTCCTACAGTAATATGTTCAAGATGTCAACAGCTTCAGAGCAAGGCACAAACTCAATGTGATTTGCTGGTTGTGTGACTGCAAAGGCACATTCCTCCTTTCTGGCTCTGACACATATACCTTGGGGAGTATCTGATTTATGGATCTGGTAAGATATCAGCATGTATTGATTAAGTATATTCAAAAAAAGTTTTTCAATTGCTATTGCATAAGGAAAAAATTCAGCTTGTCCTTTTGAAATATCCTGGCACTGTTTGGATGCAAGAATTACTTACTAAGAAGACTTCAAAGTAGGATGAAAGCAAGAAATCCTATGAGAAAAAGTTCTGTTTGTTTCTTACATTTTCTCCACCCTTCACTCACCCTGGACTGTTCCATATGGTTTGAAGGAAAATCTTTTCCAAACCCTTTCAATCTAAAATATCATCAGATGGAGTAAAATGAAAGCTGAACTTGTTCCAGAAGCATACCCACACCAGAATGTTTTAGATGCTCCAGCCCCAGAGCTTTGGGTATGGGGAAAGTAGGAGTAGCACAATGTCCATGCTGCTTGTGGAGGGGTGGATCAGAGAGTGTCTCATGCCTTGGGCACCGTAGGGAACTATCTGGCACAGCAGAAGTCATCCTGCAATGTGATGATGTGGGGACTTTGGTGGCAATACCAGCTCACAGACTTTCTTGTTCTCCCTCCCTCCTTGCCCATTTCCATGCCATGGGGCACCATACTTGTGGCTGGATGAATGCAGTTCCCTACAAACAGCACTGAAGACCAGAACACTTCAGAGGCAGCGTGAGGTTGTCCTCTAAGGACAGAGAAGCCCAACACTGATTTGATTAGCAGCACGACTCCACAAGCAGTTGCCTGCAGGTGACTGACCTTCCCCATCAGTGCCCAATGTGCTCAATAAGGCACTCCACCTGAGCCTCCAAGCATGCCATGGAAGTCTCTGCTCTGGCTTCAGCACCATCAAATCATGACCCTTAAGAGTGAATGAACATGATATCTGGTACTTTGTTTGCTGTGAGTGATTACTGAAAACTCAGGGCCTACCGTCAAGACCGGAAAAGAAGCACCTGGTTATGGGCCTTAGCTGCATTCAGTGCTGTCAAGACCAAGGGACTTGTATTAGGATTCCTTGGAAATCTACTATCAGGAAATTTAGTGTCTCTGTGCTTCAGAGCAATGAAGGAGGCTTACGGGAATTTTGGATGTAGGTAATAATTTATTGTCTGAGCTGCACCAAAGCTGCTCAGTGGCTGTACTATGTCACCTATGGAATAACACTGTCACAACACTGTGTTCAGTAACAGAGCTTTGAGGAGAGTGGATGTCCAAAGATGGACATATAGTCTACTAAACAGCTCTAGCTTTCTCTTCTTATACTGGATGAGAGAGGAGACAGAAACCTCTTCAGGGAAGATAAAACTAGCTCAAGTTTTGTAACACAAATCTGAATTTTTAACAGTTTGCTAAAAAATAAAAAAAAACAGGAAAAAAAGTTCAGCTTTTTCTCTTACTCTAACAGGTCAACTGTGAGTAAAAGTAATTACCTAAAAGCTTATTTTTCTAAGACATTTATAATTAAAAAGAAAATGAGAGAAACTGCATGCCAACAAGTGTTATAATTTCATTAGGGTCCAGGTAGATCTAATTTATGTAAGGGTTCTGTTTCCAAGATGACGAGCAAATGAATCTCATCTGAAAAGACAGTTGAGTTATAAAGACTTTACATGAGAAGTGTTCTCCAACAGAATGTAAACAAGACATGTTGTTTAATAAGGTCAGACATACAATAAGGAGCCAAATTATGGCAGGATTAATCAGCCAGCAACATACATAGCTAGACCTCCTCAAATGCTGCAAATTAGCATACAGTAAGCTAAAGATTTAAATTAACCCTAGTGTTTTACCCTGTGGGGAGTGAAAGCAGGAGTTAGAGAAAATAAGTTTATAAACTGTAGAAATCATATGACTCTGTGCAGCAAGTTGTAATGACTTGAATTTCTCCCAAAGACTTAACGGATTTTTACAGTGTTAAATACCACTGTAATTATGAAGTCTTGCATGAAAAACCCAGGGGAACAAACTATAGCATAAATGTAGCATTGAGACTTAAAATTTATGCTCTGGGAGCGGACAGAAACTGCACAAACAGAAGATTCATGTAGCAAAATGGTGAAAGGGCATTCCTGCTAAATGCCTCATGGAAAGTGCTAAGCAAACTGGAATTGTTCCAAAATATGTAGGTGGGATTGCTCTTCACAATGCTGGGATTTACTCCATTATTGTCCAAGTGACTTAACTGAAATTGCCCACAATATACCAGACATTTTATTGTCAATACATTTCGCCCTGGCCATTCCTCTCCATGGCTACATGACCTTAATTCACCTAAATTTCTAAGATGATGGGGTGAGGCGGTTGTGATAACAGAACTGCACTTTCCATATCCAAATATGATGTAGACTCATCTGCATATTCAGGACAACAGTGTGTCACTACCTTGTATCAACATTTTCTTGGTTAATCTACTGCCAAGAGAAAGACACTGCCTTCCCTGCTATTAGACTGAGCTCTTTATCTTCTATACATGACACTGCCAGTTGGTAAACGACCTTGAAACAGACTCCCAAACACAGAAAAGCACCTATTTGAAGCCATAATGCTTAATTAAATCAGTGAATCCTGCTTGCCCCTGCTGTGGCAGAGCAAATGGACCTTTTTTCACTCAGGGATAGATTAGGGTAAATGGGTTTTGTGCAGATAAAACCACAAGGTTTCTACATCTGTATCTGGCAGGATGATCTCCCTTCATGCTGTAGGCCACCACTCGGTTTGAGAGAAAACAGGGTGTTCTTCCTGCCTTTGTATCTAGAATATTTTTTGTTTTAAATATTATATCAGGATTTGTTAAATCAATTCACAGGAATTCCTGTAATCTTGAATGGAGACTAAAATTCAGCCCAACGCATGGAATTGAAGTATCTTGTTTTTAGAGCACCTAGTACCAACCGTTACAGAAGAATATTTAAGAAGCTCCTTAGAGGACAAATGCGAAATAATCTTGAAATCTGCCTCTGAGCATTTAGTGAGGGACTGAGCTCTGAAGCACAGTAGTTTATATCTCTAGCAATTTATTAATCCTGTCTAAAAAATGTCAACCCTCATTACGCACTTACCTGTCCAGTGATATTTTGGATCCTAAATCTCAAGAACTGACAAGGAGTTTGTAGGTTAGCTAAAGGTGTCACCCTCCCCTGCTCATCCAAACCTGCCATTTGCAATTGGCTTGCCTTCAATTGCACTGATTTTTCCCTTACTCACCTTTCATACCAAGACATGTGCTGCATCTCCTAAGCACTTTGCAGCTTCTAGTTCTAGCTTTTTGCTCCCCACAGTAAATGAGACGCCTGTGCGATAACTGTCCCACTTCCCTCTCTCCTGGCTCCAGAGGGAAGGAAGCCAGGGCACCTTGGCCAAAAGGGGAGTGCTTTGGCCAGGTACCATGTAGATCATAGCGCCCATTTCTCCTAAGTCTAGGCACAGCTCTGGTGCTCTTTCTCTGTATTCTGTTATGATAAAATTCTGTGTATAATGCTGTGCTTTAACATATAATTCCCTTTATTTATCTCCATTTTAACCAACTAATTCACATATAAACACCTTACTATGCTTTTTAAGATGAAGCAAAACATACTGTTGCTCTTTATTAAGTCTCCTTATGCACATTGGATATCCTTAAATGCCAAAACAGCTGCTCTTTTATGTTGGATGAGGGCCATAGATCCTAAAAGCTATGTAAGCACCTCATTCCTTTAAAAAAATTAGGCATATGAATAGCTCCTGAAGTACTTGACCACTTTCATAAACAAAAGCCAAAGCTCTTCTTTCCAGACAAAGTGTCCTAAAACTTGGTTCTTGAGTTGTGGATTTGCAAGACAAAACAAGAAAGTCTCTGTGCTTGCAAGGGTTCCTGTTCCTGGCAGGGATAAGGAAGAGGCCCTCCCTGGGGCAAGGAGCCAGGAAGAGACAGAACCCAACAGCTAACAGGGAAAGAAGCCTGCAAATTCAACTCCGCTATTGCTAGCAAGCCAAATTATAGGGACTATGGGGATTACATGAGACTGTGGGAGGAAAACGGGTGGCTGAATTTTGAGTTATGGGAGAAAATTTAAATAAAAGAATATCTCTATTTTATAGGACATTGAATGGCACAGAAGAACCATCGGACCCCAGGCTAACACATTTCACACTACTCTACTGACAGCATGTCATAACCAGACCAGAATACAACTATAAATAACAGTAAGAAACCTACCTACATCTCGCCAAGACAGTGAGTCAGCATTAGTAATTTGGTGCTTTTTTTTAATAACTGGGGGTTTTGCACCAATCATCCTGAAAACCACTCCTCTTCCCTCTCTGTAACACCAGGGGGTATTTGGTTTATATGTATAATTTCTCAGATTTCATGCCATCAGTTTTCCTGCCCACAGCATTTAACAAACTTCTTAGCATCCTTACTAAAAATTAAGCTTGTTTATTAAAATAAATTCCCTCAGAGGTTTTTCAGCAAAGTATCTCAAGCCTATGCAAAGTGCAGTTAGCACATGGGACAGAAAGCTGCCTGGAGACAAGGGAGAACTTGTGCTATTTCAGTGACCTTCATTCCCTTTATATCCTATATTCCCTTTATCTTTATACCTGTGTAATCACTAGTATATAGAAAGGATGTTTAATACTGATATGGGAACATATTTTATTGTTAAAAGAACACAGTGCATGGCCTTTCTTTGATTTTTTTTTAATTTCAGGCTTTTAAAACATTTCTTTTAAAATTTATAGTAACTGATTAAATAACTGTCAATATATTTAATAATTAAACCCATTTTTAAGCTTAAAGAGTTCAGTTTCTCAGCATTCAGTACTTTGAGCATATGTGCTACCATTTAAAGTAAAATAGCAATAGCTTGCTTAGAGGACTTTGCTAGAAGACCCATCAACTAACACTTCTATCTTATTTCAAAGGATTAATCATGCCTCAATTAAAAACAGTTTCCTAAAGGGTAGCTGCTTTCTGGAGGGTTGATGGTCCCTATTCTGAAAGCAAAATCTGGGGAGCTACCCATGGGACGAACAGAGCTTGGAGGGAACAGAGGGCACCATGGGCCACTTTCTGATCTGCTGTGGCAGGTCTACATTCCCAGGGACTGGTTTCTGGAAAAAGAAAACAAGGTGTAAGTTAATAACATACTCTATGGGTCAGCTGCAAACTTCTTTTATCCCAAACATGGAGAAAGCAAAGAGGGCTCTTTTATATTTAAGAATACCTTATGGAAAGGCAAGTTTGGTCACACTGATTGATTAAATCGGATCTTTTGAAACCCAGGTTGATCTGAGAAATCCACAAATAACATACCTCCATGGGAGTGTTTTTTCTGTGTTAAGGACAGTGAACTAAGATTATAATCTCTCACAGAATTCAGGCTCAAGCCTCATCTCTATAGGCTTTGCAGTCCAATAGAGAGGTAAATTTGGGTGGACAGATGTCTTCTGTCAAACTAAACAGTGTCAGGGAGCTTTCTTGTGGAGTGGAGCTAAGCCATCTATACCAGCACAGTAGTTCCTAGCCTGGTTTTGACCTGAGGCAAAGATAATTTCCCAAATAAGGCTAGAGTAAGACTTGGGAATTAGCATGTGCCAGGCCCCCTTCCCAGAAGGCTGCTTTGGAGGCTGAGACTTCAATAGTAAGGGTGTGAGGTGTTCTCTGCCAGAGAATAGTCTCAGACAAGTTTAATTTACTTTAATAAGTTAATTTTAATTTGTATACATGGAGCTGTGGAGCATGGGTGAAACCTCAGAGGGACAAGCACTGCAGCTGCCTCAGCTTTCCTCCTGCCCCAGGGGATTCAGATCTCCTTGGGGTTCTTGGATGCTCTGCTGCTGCACAGGAGCAGCGTGACTCTGGGTCCCAGGTATTTCAGTGTAGCATGGTAGCAAAGGAGGAGGTGTGAGGAAGCAGGGCCACCATTGTGGGAGTTGTATCAGTACCCAAACACATCAACGTTACCCTGTGATGCTGGGTTGTTTCAGGAGGCCCTTGCTACAGATCAGCTTCTGGTAGGGAAGGTAAACCTTTCCAAAAGGAGCAGGACCTCACGTAGAGGCTTGCTGTCCTGTATCCATCCGCTGATAAGGACAAGCTGTAAGCCAGGCATCGATGACTGATGAAAGCCACTCATTAGGCATATTCCTGTGGTACTGGTAGGCAATGGCATGGCTACATTTCAGCTTTCACTCTGTACTGATAAACCCATCACGACTGACCCATACAGGCTGGCAGGATGGGAAAGATGATGGTACCTATGGTTGCACAGCCTATGTAAGCACACGAAGTGCTTGCCAGGGGCAAAACCACATCAATCTCCCTCAGTTGTACTTTTGCACTGTCTGATTTTAGGCAAGACTAAGAACTTTGCTGAGGACCAGCATCTCTG
>JAVSBS010015278.1:8205-20438 GCA_033124195.1 Coracias cyanogaster | reverse complement strand
ACAATATTAAAATTCTATCAAGAAACCTTATAATTTGTTGACAAAGTGAAATGTTTTCCCCCATGATATTTTCCAAATCAGCCTTATAATTAATTACTACAAATTTTAGATGTGAGCTTTTACAGACTGTCTCCTACCCCAGTGGCTCATACCAACCTGCAACATGAAGTATTTCCGAAGTTAGAGTACCATTCACTTTTTATTACTAAACAATTCTATATACGTGGAATTAATGATGTTCATTGCAAGGTTGCATACTTTGCAGTATACAAAAATGAACATTTTTAACACTGAAAAAGAGAAGTGCAGGGCCAATCTCAAAGCAAGGAAGTCTCAGCTGTGCAAACCAGGAGGATGAGTCAGGAGTTGTACCACAGCACTGTCAGCTATTAACAGTGCTGGACTCTGATGATACTGATGACAGCAAATGTTCCAACTTCCCCCTCCTTCCATGCCACTTCACAGCCCAGAGAGGCTTAATAGGACTTGTTTCAGAAGAGGCAAATAGCAGGCCTTAAAAAGCCCGAGGTGGCACAAGGGAAGAAGAAGATATATTCCTGCCCTTTAAGGACATGCGGAATCTCACAGAAACGCACTGACCCAGCGCAGTGGCCAGCCAACAAACACTTGGAGAGCGCAGTGCCATTCCCTGCCAAACGCCGGCTTAGGCCGTCTGCTCCCTTCTCTTTATCTGGGATGCAGAGACAGGAGCAGAGAGGATGGCTCCAGTACGGCTCTGGTTGCCGTGGAGACAGGAAGCCACTACAGATGGTCCCCAGCCCTGCGGGATTGTCCTGGCATGGCACACGCGTGGCGCACACACCTCCAAAGCCCGCACCAAAGATTCATCTGTTGTGATTCAGTGATGTTTTAAAGTCCTAACACCGCTAATTCTCCAACTCTCCCAGGCAGGTATCTCATTGCAGTAAGGAGGACTGTACCTCAATTAAAAATAACTACTTGGGATTTGGGGTTTTTTTCTGTGATTTAACAAAATATGGGACAAACACAAGTTTCTCACTGCAGGGAAACCAGTTACTCCATTACTATGTTACTACACACATTTACTAGTCTCTGCCCTCTGCAAGCATCAGATGTTCTTTTGTGATGCTGAGGACACAGCAACAGTCAGAAAGCCTGTTGGCAAAATGCTTTCCTTGCACAACCCCCTACAACTCCCGCTTCCTTCCATCGTGTGCATTACGTGCTTGGGAAAGAAAGCAACGCTTACTGCAATCCCTTCTCTTTCAGTAGCCTCTGCTTGAGAAAACTGAATAAAGGTCATTCCCCAGATGTTCAAACAAGGATGCAGGTCTCCAAAAGCCATAGATTTTAGGTACAATTACTGCAAATATAACTGGGTTTCCAGCACAATGTCACTGCAAGTCATGTGGACAGCGTGTTTTGATCTGTTTCTTCCCTTAGACATGTTGTTAAACTAGATAATTCTTCAGAGATGGAAGAGTTCAGCTACTAATAGATTAAATCCTAAAGCGGAATCGATCACATTATCAAATTATGTGACAATATCTCATACTAATTTAAGTACATAATTGTACATAAGTGATTTCTTCATGATTACCTTCATAAAAATGTATTCGCTGCTGGAACACTCGCAGTGCTTTGCCCTAATGCACTCAGTGGGTTACAGACAAATACTAACCAAATGAAAATAATTCATCTGGCTATAATGTTTGAGTTAGGACAGACTACAGTGATCTGTAATCATTAGTTAAAATCATTTAGACCAAAGTATAAGGCAGCACTGAAGATTCAGAAAAAATAAATATGTATACTTGAATTATACATACAATATACAATAAATATTTTACTATATGGTTATGTAAGATTAGATCACAATTGGCATATAGGAAAAGGTTCTAATAAACATACTTAACCTTGTGATTAACAAGAAAACGGAAAGAGTATTTGTAACTGTAACACAGAGTGTTACACCCGTGGCTCACAAAGCTGTATTCTTCCGAGTCTTCACTGTCTGCAGTTTACAACTGCAGAAAAACAAAGCATCTTGCTGACAATAGCCAGAAAGTTTTGATATCCACACTTGTCCTAAATTTTTAAAGAGGAAGGTATTTCTTCCTCACTCACATATGCTCAGTCCCTAAGTATCTTTTCCCTATGAGAACAATGAAAAATCAGTATTTTTTCCTGTTATTGTGTTCCTAAAAATTCTACCTGTATCTCTCAAACAATCTTTAGTTCCTTTCATTCCACACCTCTCTTCTCAACTGATCCAGACAGCTACTGTCCCATAAATTCTTCTGAACGCTCAAAGTTAGCTGTGATACACAAAAAAATCTGACAGCATACAGAGCACAAGTGGGGAGTAACTGGGGAAAAGAGCCAGAGCACATCAATAAAAGCATATACTATATATATATATTTGAATATCTAGATATAAGCAGTCCATCTTCATTTCCCCAGGCTAACAACTCTTTGGAGCAGAGTGATTTACAGTATTTTTATAGTTTAAAAATGTAACCCCTTAATTGTACCTTATTCCCAGTGACACATTGATATTAAATGTTTCCTCACTTGATTGCACTTACCATGGCAGAGAGACAAACTGTACTAGATGTGTCATAATAACTGTGCCATATGTTAATTCTTTTGGCTTCAAGTATGCAGCTTTCATATTTCTAGGAAATACTTAAGCATCTAATTACACTACTCTAAAAATAAATCTTAAATATTCATGAAAATTTAAAGCTGACAAATTATTCTGCATAATTGCCTGATGGAATTACTTTATACTGCGCTACCTTGAAATAAATTTGTACAAAATCTACTTGTACAAAACATTTAATAAATAGCCCTCTGTACAAAATCCCCTTCGTAGTTTTGCATAGTAGCCAAACAGTATTGCATTTTCTTTGTGTAAGTATGCAGTGAGTACAATCAGCTGATCAGACTTTATTATCAGCTCACTGCTTACCAGGCCTTATCCGTAGGACTTAAAACACGCAGATACTTCACATTTCGTATGGCAGATGAACTACCTATTGCCAATTTCAAATATGGACAAAGAAGGTCATTAAAACTGATAGAATTCATTAAATCAATTCAAACAAATAATAAATCAGAGCTGTTTAGTGATGGTTCAGAATACACAGCAAATAGACATTTATATTGTGATTTTTGACCCTTGTTCACATGTGTAACTAAGGAGTTCAATGGTATTTTTATGTATGAGGAACATAGGAACTTCAGTTAACATAACAGCAGAAGGAAGTGAAGAAAAACAACTGATAAGGAGGCTATGTAATAAAGAGGAAACACACTGAGCTGAGATACATCATTTTTTGAGTATGAGTGGATGGTACTTCTACTTGAAGTGTCACTATTTTTTTCCATTGAAATAGCACAAAAATAACACCAAAGTCATTAGGTATCCAAAGAGACCAGCACACTATATATAAGTAGGAGATAAGGGCGGTTTTGCACCAAAAAGTGCACACTTTAAATGGATGAAAAGGAGATTTAAAAGTAGGTATAGATATAAGCTAAATGTAGAATGTCCTACTTACTGAATGATACTGATTTTTCAAATTATATTTAACTTAAACCTGGAGTACACAGACTCTGTATGTTGGGAATGAAGCTCCTGTGTGGATTTCGTATTGTTCAGTAGAAGTAAGCGCACACGTCAGCCTTTCCCACTAGTGAGCACTAATAGGACCTCTTTTCTCTTCTCAGCCACTTTGCACATGAACAGTTATGGAATTTAATCCCTTTCAGTCTTTTATTTCTCCGCAAAATTTGGTTCAAATAGGCCAGTGGTTTCCAATGTAAATTCACAAAGAGTTTTAAACTGCAACAGCAGCACTGCACAAGCTTTGGGTTTTTAGTGGCTCAGTAGTCTCTACTGGATATTTTTAATGTATCAACAGGCAACAGAAAAGAAAGTTTCTACACACAGAGAAGTGGAATCTGATAGGACAGATTCCTTAAAAAAAAAGTCTTAATTATCTTCGCAGTGACAAAATACATGCAGATTAACAGCACCTTATTTCAAAATATTAGAAAAGTAAACCCAGGCTGCCTTCTGCCCAAGCATACAGCAACCTGCAGCAACTGGGTGGCACTAACGGATTGGCAATTCCCTCCCATGGCCACGGAGAGCAAAGAGTTAACAAATTGCCGCCTTCATGGCCTTTATTGTGCTAGTATAGAACAACAAAATACATCAAAGTGCTTTGAGTTTATACCTCAAGACCTAAAATCTATTCCCATTTTACTGCAAATGATGGTGTGATGGCAAGAGAAGACAACACAGCTTATATTGCATTGCAGTTCTGCATAAATGGATTTTGACTTCATTTACACGAGAGACTCTTCACTAACTCCATCAAATTCCATCACTGTCCAGCAAATTGAGGACTATTCAAGGCCTCAAGGAACTACAAGATACATACATACACTTTATTTACTACTTTTACTCACTACTTGTATATAACTAACAGATTATTAGAGTATTATATGTGTAAACCTTCATTGTCAATCCTTTAAGTTTTTAAAGACAAGTTTTCAAATTAATTTCCAAAGTATTCCTATGACTAGTTATATCTGAAGAGCTAAATCAAATCAGTATTATGGAAAATTACTTTAAACCACAGTTACAATAAAGTGTCTTTATAAGAACTACTTTAACTTGTTATGCCTTGCCTCCTAGTCTTTGACTTCCATTTGCAATGCTTTTTTTTTTCCAGTAAAATATTTTCAAAATGTTATCTATTTCTAATACAAAATTCAGTTGTTACATGGAGCGAAAGATTAGGTTGTTTGCAGCTTCCTCTCTTTAAGATACCAATTTATAAATTTTCCAATATTAAATATGTATCTTGCAAGTTAGATTGTGGGAAAACAATCGCATAAGATCATTTGAATCACAGGTAAAATCTTAATGTCTTTGGAGAACAGGAAAAGACTAGGCGCAGGAATTAACCTTTTGCAGAACAATTAAACATGCAACAGGTTTTAAATTAACCTTCTAACACATGAGTATTACCATTTTAAAAATCAGACTATTCTTTTCAGAATACATAGAAATCTATTCTGTATTCTTCTGTATTATCAGAGTATGAATACATTTGATGTTGACCACACTCTAATTCTGAACATCTGACCAATTCTTGAATGAGCAGACACTGAAAAATTACACAGATAAAATTGTTCCCCTGTTTGAAGTAAGAATGGCAATGTCAAATACAGGCTCAGCGCTACCAAATGAGAGCCTGTATAAGACTTAATGAGAGTCTGTATAAGACTTAATAACCACTGAACATTAGTTCTACAATTAAGAAACAACATTGTAATATATCTATTTAAAATTATTTTTTTAAAAAACCCCAAGGTCAACCAAATCTTTCTTCATAAGCATAGCAACAGATCAGCTTCTAACAAAATCCCACCTCATTCCTCCCAGTCAGGAACTCCCTCACTTTCTGTCAGCTGAATCTCTCAAGAGTGGATGCTGGGCAGAATTTGCATCACATATATTTTAAAATATACTTACATTCAAGTATTTGCACATATGAATTTAAATGGGACAGTAAATTAGCATGTGGTGTGGAATATAATATCCTGAAATGTAGATGTAGATTCTAAATACTCAATCTGAAACAATAAACAAGAGACTGGTAATTTCAACTCTGAAACAAGAAAAATGTTTGGTTTGGGTTTTTTGTTTTTTAGAAGACTAAAGGAATGGCTATAGAGTCCAAAAGAGATCTGTTCTCCTGTAAGTAACATCACAGTTACGGCCAGAGCCTACTAGGCATGCTGACTCAAGCTCTCTAGAAAGAACAATTATCAAAAGATGACAGAAAAAAGAACAGCTCATTCTACATTTGTGTTGCCATGTTATTGTTGACTCAAATATCTCTTCTCTAACAGTGCTGTGCTTTTCTGTTTTCATCAAGAACAGTAATAGTGGAAGTCTAACATTTTTTCACACGTGCTTAACTAGTGGAAGACGACTATTGCAGGAACAATCATCCGGAAGCCTGCATATTCTAAATCAGTGTACAGTCTTCAACTTCCTTAACTTCAAAGGTCTCTTGCCTCCTACAATACTTCCAGAATATTTTGCACTTGTCTATCATCTTTGTACTACATAGACACAAGCACAAAAATCAAATGAGGAGCCTGAGTAATTGTACCTACAGATCATTTTCTCACAGACACGACAGTGACTATTAACAACTACATGGAAGAACAGTTACCTGGGACTAGTTTGGGAAAGGAATTGTATTATTAACAAAGTACTTGCTTGCCTGGGGCCATGTGAAGGCAGTTGGAATCCTGGCTTATTTTATTTCTAACAGATGGCTCAACATTAGTGAAAAATCTACCAGGCCTGACCTCAGTGTTTCAAATACATCTTCATTTACCTCTGAAATCATTACAACTCAGAAACAAAAGTATCTGCATCTCTGTGGAACTTCAAGTATTTGGGATTTGTTCAAAACAAGATCTAAACATCCTCTATCAATTCGAATTTGCTTCACACTCCCCAAAAAGTGCCACTGATTTAAGTGAGCTTCTTCAATGAACCTAAAATGTATCCAGCAAGTTTTTTTGTTGTTGCACTGTTTTTCAGTTCATTTTTCTTGAGCAGCTATGTTAAATTAGTTTAAATATATGGTGTGGATAGAATTAAAAAACAATAATCCAAAGCACTGAAATATTGTTCCTGTTTTCTCTGTCTTTAAACTCAAACCAGTTTGTTGAATGTTGGTCCCACATTGACAGAGAATATTTGATACTGTATATTGACATCAGTTTTCACTCTTCTCATTTTCATTATTATTAATTCATTCTCACATACAACTTAAAATACAGCCAGTCGTTTCCTTTCCCTCAACCTGAAGTGTACTACCAGAACTTTCTTTCTGGATTACTACACAGCAGCCTATTGCAGCTGCTGAAAGAAGCCATGGGAGTTGGTCAGGAAGTACCCTCACGCTCCTTTGGAAATACTTTGGGCTCTACAAGTCAGAGCATTCAACTTACAGGTTTAGGTCACAAGTGCGAGTATTAAGGACAGAAAACCACAGAGGAGCTATATGCAAAGGGAAGACAACATGGAAAAACTATTTTCATAGCTATAGTTACACCAAAGCAGTTGTTAGAAAAAACGGTTACTTACCAGAGTAACTGCAGCTCTTTGATGTGTTATCCATGGAGTGCCCTCAATCTCATGACTCTTCTTAGGTCTCTGCTTGCCTACAAATTCAGCGTTCTTCCATGCTATCTCTTACGTTGTATAATAAACCCCTGATTACTTACAGCCTGAGAAGTTCCGTTTCCCACAGCATTGGCACATTTTGTTCTAGTGTGGGGTTTAAAAGGGTGTGGGTGGGTGTGTACTCTATGAGATTAATGCAATCATTTATAGAAAATCTGAAGATATTTGAGCAGATTAGGACATAGACTGAAAGTATCTCTGTCCCTAGGAAGACTACACCATTAATTTAAGGTCTGGCTCTTCCTTAGCTTTCAGGCTCATATAATATCACACAAAATGCTGCTTTACTGTTAGCACTTACTAGGTTGCTAAAAATTCAAGGCTACTCATGTATCTTGCTAATACTATATAAACACCTTCAGAGTGACTTAATCCTTCAACAAAGTCTGCCTCTGAAAGGCACGAGAAGACTGGTTCTGGGTGAGAGTAATGCTTAGCTGGACCCTCACTAACCAACGTAACACCCCCCTCGCACCATCAAGATTAGCAAGCATCCTATCATTCCTGAAATAAGGCAATGGAAAGAAAGCTCCCTGGGTGGAGGAAAAAAAAGTAACTCAATTTTAAGTCTTTCCATTGGAATTATTCCTGCTTCAAAGAATGTTGTGAACTTCAACTAAGCACTTCAGGTCAATACACCTAGTGTCTTCAAACAACAAATTGGATGTAGCCTAGGATTTTATTTATTTTAGAAACTGAGAGACAGAAGACCTTACCTAGGGGTCACCTAAGAGAAGTACCAATTCCAAAATACCTGAATCCCAAATAACATTGTGATAAATAACGTGTCACTTATCTGTTTTGGTTTCCTCCAGACCATTGCTACAATAAGGATTACAAAAAGCATATAGCAATCCTAGGGCCCAGAAAATGAAAAAGCTCCTGAAGTGGAAGAATATGGACTGCATTGGAGCATTTCTTTTTCTTGCTCTATGGAAGTCTCTACTGACTCCTAGCACAAAACAATCACAAAACCATGCTCTCTGTGCCATTGGATCATTCACTGACAACTGGAGAACATGGGAGAAGTATCTGCTCTCCTCCTGAAAATCTAACATACTATTACACTGCTAGTGGCAGAATCAGGTGAAAGAGTTTGACTTAGAAGACTGCCTGAGACTCATGAGATGAGCAGTCATCAATTTACACAGGGAAACCGTGTCTGTCAGCACTTGGTTTATGAACCCCGAGCAAGGACAAAAAGCTTTGTATGCCACGGAGCACCCAAAGCAATAAGACATTTATATTTAATGAACTTCCTGAAAAAAGTACAGATTATTTGAAGATTTAGTTAAATAATTCACCTTGTCTTCAGGGAAGCATCTACTACCACCAAGCTAAAAGGCAGATCACACAAAATACAGTACACCCAAGTACAGTCACTCTTCTCACAGCTTTACTGAAGCTAGAACTACTCCTGGAATTGTGACCTTGTGCACGCAAGGGTTACCTGAATACACCCAGTAATTTCACTTGCCTGTTCATTACCCCCAACAGAACTTGATCTCCACTCCTTCAGGTATATTGAGATTGTAGCTTGAATAACCCAGGTGGCTCCGCACAAACACATGCCATCACTTGCAGGAGAACAACCTGTCAGCTGCTCCTCGCGACAAATTTCAACTCTTCCATGTTTCAGAGGGAGCTAGTCTATAGACTTGAGAGAATCTTTTCCTGTTCACTAAATTCTACTTTGCTAGGAGCACTTGATAATATGCTCCCAGATTTGACAGTTCACTAGTAAAATTTATGGCATGTTGGTGAGTTTTATGTCAGGACATTCAATTAGGAAGCTCTTGCTACTCCTGATTCTTTAGGACAGCTCCTCTGAAGGTCCTGGCACAAGGTATGAAATTCTTAAAAGGCAGTTGCTACTTTCCCACCTTTTCTACTTACGCTACTAGATCCTGATACCTACATAGTTTTGAAGTATCGATCACCTTCAGACAGAGCAAGGACAACCAGTCCAGCAGGCAATACCCCACAGTTGGCATTCCTAGTTTTCCATCACCTCCAGGATCACTCTGAGGGCCTCCACATTCACAAATTGTCAGAATGCCTTCGGTCAGCCAGAGAGAATATGTGACACTATAGTGATTCATCAAGAGATGATGAAGGAGCTGCACCATTTCACATAGCTGCCTAATATGCAACTATCTTACCTGTTGATACTTATGGCTATAACAGGTTTCTCCATTGAAATTTATACTGCATGGGAAAAGAGAATCCACCTTTCCAGCCAAGTCCAGTCAGAAAGCCATTTCCAAATTGAATTTCATACTTTGTGATACCCAGTAGAGATTCACCTAGATTAATGGCAACACAGATAGCCACAGCCACCAGGTTAGTAGACTTTACAAACTTTCCTACCAGAAGTTATTCAAGTACCCAGGAGCTGCACCATTCTACAGAATCCCTTTGGTCTCCATTTTGGATCTTACGCAGCAAGTCAACAACTAATCTATAGCTGCCTAGTCCAAAGCAGTCAGAGGCCTGCTGACTCACTCGCAGACTACATAATGCTCATAGTTTTGTCACAAAGGATCTGCACAAGACAGTAACTAAAAAACGACTCCTTAGCTCTGGAATTAACAAAAAGATAGCGGCACTTCTGTACACAAGAAGAAAATAAACCTAGTGATTGCCAATAATACTATTAATCAGCCAGGGTGTTTCAACATAAAAGGCAGTCTTACCGCCAAGTTTTACCCTGGTCACCTTGGCAAGCAGATCTGAGGGGAAGGAAAGGAAGCTAGAGGACTCCAGGAGATGGGTAAAGCCCAAATGGGTATTACTGCCCAGAAGACTCCTGTGAGGTTTACTTGCAAAAAGGGGAACTGAAAAACAGGGACTTGTATACTGTTTGGTGAAATGGGAGTGATTAAGAAAAAGTGACTTCCGGAATAAGCCATGGCAGGCAGTAATAATTTATATTAAGTACACACTTCAAGTACCTCAAGATTATACTATATATATATAGCACAATATCAAGGAATGTATTTTCCTCTTTTTCAGATGTTGTATTAGACTTTCAATTGTCACCAACTTTACTGATGTAATAAAGCTAAAATTATCTAGAAGATAATAGAATATATAAATACAAATCTACCATTAAAAATACTAATGTCCAGATACTTAAAAACAACCAGTGCGTTGCTTTTTAAAAGTATTAGTAATTGTTGTGAGTACTCAGACCAGTAATACTCATTGCACAAATCAAAGAAAAACAGGTTTAGATAAATAAGAACTTACATGACCTCTGCGCTAGCTCAGGTGCCAGTTGCAGTCTGGATACAGCGACACATAACGGCTAACTGTTCCTGCTTCTGTAACATACCACTACCGCAGTGGAACCAATAAACATACATATGCACTAACTGTTGGGAGAAAACAAACAGCAACGTCAGCCTGGGCACTGGACTTAAGCAGGCTAAAATAGAGAGGAATTCTTGAAGAATAAATACTGCTTCTGTACGAAACAAAATAAAGTTACTGGGAATTTTATGTCTCTAGGTGACTTGGAGGTTAGCACTTCCGGAAAAAATGTTTCCAAGTTACAGTGGAGAGAAGCAAATACAAGTCTCTACATGAGTATGACAAATAATACTCTTCACAACTTTTCAGCTCCTGGGCAGCAAATAACTAAATATACGCCCTCTGGAGACTCCACTTTAACAGGAGAGCAGTATCATTCTAGATGGCTGTGGGTGGTTTGGGGTTTTGTTTTGTTTTTTTTTTCTCCCCTTCTTTTCAGCATACTGGGTGGTTTTGTTTGATTGCTTGTTTAGCATGTGACACAACTTCTCATTAAAATCTTGATTAAATGTTTTAACTCATCAGTGATGTGTTAGGTAACTCAATCTCTGCTCTGAACAAAAGACAGGACAGCTTATGTAGAGATAACATCCCCGAAGCAGCATTTTATTTGATTCATTTAATTCCAAAACATTTAATTTAGAAGTCTGGCATCTCAGTCATCCATCTTAACATGGGCTAATATCGACATAGTGTTGTCAGAATACATAGACAACTAAACAGCCAAAGAGTTTACAAAAAATAAATTCATGATTCTTCAAAACAACTGCAAAAGGTTACAAGTATCAAAACTCTTAGGTAGATGCACTGCATTAAAATAAACTGTGCACATAAGTTAGAGGCAAGAAAAACCAAATTGCTACTGAAACCTCACATTTCAAACAGTTTATTGTAAACTGATGAACAGGTTTATCATTTCACATCAGCTTAACTGTTTCCATTGACTGAAAAAAATTTGGGGTGGCTAATTTGCATGCACAAAATGTACTGCTTAACAGAACTGTCAGCTCATTTCAGATGGAAAAAAATTTAACTGGAATCTATCTTCAATTGCTTTCCATTATTCTTTCCCATATTTTCCACTCAACAGGCAAACTAAAAATGCCTCATTTACTATGCATCTTTCTGCACTGCTGAAGTGCAACTAAGATAAATAGGGCCAATACACCAATCAATCCATCAGTGCCCATGAAGACTGATCTGAAACTGCTTCTTGATAAAGTGGACAGCAGATCTGAACAGCTGTACAATACAGATATGCTTAGCACTAGATATTTAGTGTGACTGTGGCAAGGAAATATTGGTGATGATGGGGATGGTGAAGTGGATGAAAGAGGGATCGGAGGAAAGCTTTTAATTATTGCCTTCTCCTGCTTCTTCATCTTGCTGATCACTCGTCCACAGAGTGAGGTTATCTCGAAGTAACTGCATGATGAGAGTGGAGTCCTTGTAGGAATCCTCATTTAGTGTGTCCAGCTCAGCTATGGCATCATCGAAGGCTTGTTTGGCTAAGAGGCAGGCTTGCTCAGGTGCATTCTGGATCTCATAGTAGAACACGGAGAAGTTGAGGGCCAGGCCCAGCCGGATGGTGGCGACCCGATTGTCAGGCGCGGCGGCAAGGCTGCGGGGAGATTGCGCTGGCGCCGCG
>JAVSBS010015277.1:95142-126176 GCA_033124195.1 Coracias cyanogaster | reverse complement strand
CTCTCTTGCCAAATGCCCTCTCCAAGGCAGCAGACTCTGTGCTGGGGATGGGTTTGCACAGTTACAGGCTGGGCTGGCAGGTATGACCTGCATTTTGTGGTGTGTTGTCATATGTGCCTGGGATCTAGATGTGCCTGGATCAGGACAAGAGATAATTGCCTCAAATTGCACGAGAGGGAGGTTTAGATGGGATATTAGGAAGAAATTCTTTGCTGAAAGAGTGGTCAGGCATTGGAACAGGCTGCCCAGGGCAGTGGTGGAGTCACCATCCCTGGAGGGGTTCGAAAAATGAGTGGATGTGGTGTGTCGGGACATGGTCTAGGGGTCAGGGAGATGTTGGGATGAAGGTTGGGCTGGATGATCTTAGAGGACTTTTCCAACCTAAATGATTCTATGGAGAGAGGACCTTGTGGTAGGTGAAAGGGGGCTGAGGTGTGGCAGCTGAGAAAGGTTAAGTGAGGATCCTTACATTGAGGTTCCCCTTCCTTCCAGGGGCCCTTGTGTGTTGGTGTTACCTTTCAACAACCACCCACCGCTGTTTGGCTAGCAGTGCGTGTGGACAGATCTACAGCAGCTTGGTGCCTTTTAGCAGTGAAAGAAAAAAGAAGGAAACATTAAAGCTTCTTTTCCCACCTTGAAACCTGAACAAACCTGCCCGCTCCGAAGCGGAGAGGCGTGCATCGCTGATATCCAGCGGGAAGGGCTTGCTGTTTTGGTTTGACTTTTCCCCTGCAGAACTGGGAGTTGATCTCATGCCATTTAAAGCAGGGAGTTTGCCCGTTCACTTCAGCAGGAGCTGGTTCAGGCCCTGAACCTCCCGATGATGGGAGGGAGTGGATGAATCTCTTGCAAAAACATCTTTGCTCTGGCCTGTTTAGTGGGTGTCTGGGTACAGGGGAATTAGTAACACAGGTTTTGCAACACTTGAACTGAACAATGTGTCCGCTTTGCTCAAGCTTTACTTATAACTACAGTTCTCTTCATAGTCTTTAGGAAACCTGGATAGTCTCTTAGGCTCTTGTTGCCTATCAAAGGAATGAACAAAAAACCCCTAAGGTATTACTACAATGTTCGTTTGCATACCTCAAACTTATTGAGGCATTTATTTCAAAAATATTCCTCAAAACGTAGACGTGACTAGTGTCCCTAGATGTAAAAGCGATCCCTCTGGGTTTCTAGGAAAGGAAATAGAAGTGAGCTTTGCCAGGTTCCTGACCCAGGAAGCTGCTGGTGTGAAATCTGGGGTTGTTTTCCAGTGACCTTAATGGAGACGTTTAATCTGTGCGATCTCCCTGGGGTGGGAACAGCGCATTCTTCCTCCCACAGAGCCGGGAACTGAGGTTGGAAGTTGGTTCCTTGGGAGGCAAGGCTCTCCAGAATTTCAGCATTACTGTTCTGCCCTCTTTTTCTGGCTTTAGCTTCAGCTTGCTGCCGAATGACACGTTGGCAGGGGGGGAAAGGTCGATGCAGGGGCACTGAGCCCTTGGGTTCAGTCAGTGCCCTCCCGCTGCTGGACCAAACCCCCGAGGCTGAGCCCCCACAAGCCTGTCCCAAGCTAAGCGCAGCCTTGCCAGGCAGGGAACGGCCGCATCCCGGCCAGCGGGGCTGAAAAGCCTTGACAAGGTGACAGAAGAGGGGCTGGGGCTGTGGGCGGCAGCAGGCGGCCCCTCCCCGGCAGAGGGCACTCGGAGCCCGGGCAGCGCCCGCCCGCAGCTCCCGGAGCATCCCCGGAGCATCCCCGGAGCATCCCCGGAGCGCCGGCTGCCCCCAGCCCAGTGCCGGGGACCCACCCCAGGGCTGCAGGGACCCGGCAGCCCCCGCCCCGGGACAAGGCGAAAGCAAGGGCGGCGGGAGGCGTGACTGGTCCGCAGAAACTCTCGGGGATGTTGCTGTAATCCCGGTGAAGATGAGTGCGAGTGCGAGCAGGGGCTGCGGTTCTCCAGCCAGCCTTTCCACCTTGCCTCACCTTCTTGTTGTTGTTTTATGGGATCATAGAATGGTTCGAGTTGGAAGGGACCTTAAAGACCATCCAGTTCCAAGCCCCTGCCATGGCAGGGACACCTCCCACTAGACCAGGTTGCTCAAAGCCTCGTCCAGCCTCATCTCGAACACACCCAGGGATGGAACATCTGCAACCCCCCTGGGCAACCTGTTCCAGTGTAATTTCTGTATTTTTTAAATACTGAGCGTTATCAGTCTGAAATGTCTTGCTGGTTATCCTCAGAAGGGAGGGTGTTTATGCAGAATTCATCCCAATAGATTCAGCAATCATAATCAAGATTTAACTCAATTCTTGGTAACGTTTTCTACTTTCTGGTTAACTTCATCCCAGAGGAGACACCCCTGCAATCTGTGCGCTCGAAAGCAGAGTGCAGACCTGAGGCAATAACTAACAACATCCCACAATAAGAAATATGTTGTCACCAAGTGTTTTAAGCCATGCAGAGGGGTTGGCTTAGATTCACCTATTTACAAGAAAAAGCTGGGGTTTGTTTGCTCGTTTTTCTGCCAGCTTTCCGCCCCTAGCCTCTCTCCATATTTGAGCTGCTGAGTTTGTGTGTTTTTGGCAATAAAATCCAGTTCCACTCCATCTGGAGCCTTAAATCTCCCAATTCCCTCCTTATTCCAGATGCAGAGAGGGTGGTAGTTGCAACTAACATGTGAGGAGTTGGGATATTTTTTCTTTTTGAGGGGTGGAAAGATCATTCATGGCTCCTGAGTAGCCAGTCACTGCTTCTAACTCCTGCGTGCCCTCTGTGCTTCTTTCCAGCAGGAACTAGGAAAGCCCACAGCCAGCCGTGCTACATCCATCAGGGTCCCATAGCTTCCTCCAGCACCTCAACCTCGGGTGCTGGATACTTTCCATGCTTCTTCCATCAGCTCTCCTGTAGGCTTAGGGTAAAAGTTAGCGTAAACTAGCCAGGGCCTGGAGATGGAGGGAAGCCCCCCTTCCCCTATACCAGTTTGCCCAACAGCTGAAGCCCTGCACGGTGGCTGGTCCCCAGCAGGCAACGCAGAGGTATTTGGAATCTGGAGGATATTTCCTATTAGATTTGTTTAATAGTTTTGAGGTCGGTTAAATATGGAGTGACAAATTAATTCCAACTTAACTACTTCCCTCTCTGTCTTCCTGCCTCTTGCAGGTCCCCTGTTGCCCTGTTAAGCGAGACCAGCTGGTGGGATCAGGTCGGCTTGGCAGCTGCTACGGGTTCATGTGCTGAACCCCTCTGGAGGGTCCATTCTCCTCCAGCTGTCAGCTCTGCATGTGCCCATGTGGCATCTTCCTGGGGAGATGGGGCAGAGGGAAAAAGTCATCTTCCTATCATGGTTTGGACCAAAGCCCTTTTGAAAGGGTTAAACTTGATGGTTTTATGAAAAGGTTGTTATGGAGACCAGCAAGTCACCAGCTGCTGGTACCCACCTGTAACCTCCCAGTGGGTGTGCTTACCCCTTAAACTTCCAGAAACCAGGTGTTACCCCAACGTGCATTGTGTGGGTGCCCCCACTCTCCGAGCACCTGGGCTCCCTTTGTTTGTGAATCACAGCCAAGAGCAGGAGGGGTCATGGTGTAGACATGGGTTGACCCTCAAACCCTTCTTGGGCAGGACAGTAGGGGCACCAGGGAAACCCTGGGCAGATGCCCACTCTCCAAACCATCACTGCAAACTCTCCCTCCTGAGTATACTTCTCACAAGAGGATATTCATGTTATCTACCTAGAGGTACAAAATTCAGGTTTTCTAAGTTCATTGCTCTCTACAACTATGTGAAAGGAGGTTGTAGAGAAGTGGGTGTTGGTCTTTTCTCCCAAGTAACTAGTGATATGACGAAAGGAGAGAGCCTCAAGTTGTGCCAGGGGAGGTTTAGGTTGGATATTAGGAAAAATTTCTGTACTGAAAGAGTGATTAAGCCCTGGACCAGGCTGCCCAGGGACATGGTGGAGTCACCATCCCTGGAGGGGTTCAAAAAAATACGTAGACATGGCACTTCAGAACATGGTCTAGTGGTCATGGTAGTGTTGGATTGACAGTTAGACTTGATCTTAGAGGTCTTTTCCAACCTTTATGATTCTGTGAGCTCCATATGTAGCCAGAGGTATAGGTGCCTTTACCTCCTTAGTAGCTGTAAGAGGAGCTGAAAGTCTGAATGCTGCCCCACACTTGGGAATGCTTCTTTGGCCTGACAATGAACCCTGGAGCACAGTAGGCACAGCTCCGTATGGAGCAACTTAATTTGCGTGGGTTTGTCTTGGTGCTCCTCACTTGGCTTCCCCAGTGGACTGGAGGGAGGGGATCAGAAGACCTGGTCTTCATGAAGGTGGTTTGATCACTCCAACATGCACAGAGCAGCTGGGACATGAGGTCTTGGGGCATCAGCGGGAACTAGTGAAACTTGATTTATCTGTTTTAGGTGTCAAGGCACAGGTCTGAATTATGACTCAGTTGCTCCGTAGAGATATTCTTGTTTCTTTGCTATCATCCTACTGATCATCTTATTAGCTTAGCAGCAAGTACCAAGGACCAAATCTGCAGCAAGAACAGGTCAGGCTAGCCTTATATCCTCTGTGCATCGGGATTCATTCTTTTTATTAACAAAAACAACAACAAAGATGGCATCTTTTCTGCAGTTAAGCTAATTATGTGTGGTCTGGATCTGGCAATATGAGAGGAAATTAGCCTAGTCTTGATGATTGGGTATTATTAGCAGCATATGAGGTCCATCTTTTGTTTGCTGGGTCCCACACTTGTTTTTTTTAGCGCTGTCTTTCTTGGACAGACACGTTGTGGGAGCTTACATTAATATTTTGGCTTTCTGACTGCGCAGTCCATTCTCCTCCACACACTGGAGGCAAAGCTTTGCAGTTTCAGTTGACCAGACTTTGCAGAGACCTTTTCAAAGCTTTCCCTGCAGATGCCTTAATGTTTTTTGAGTTCCTCCTGGAGTTTTGTGCAGGGATAAATGTGAAAGGACTTGTCCTCTGATGGTGCAGGCTGGCTTAGGGCCACTGGCTGCAGGAGAACTAAGCCATTTTGCTCAAGCAGAAGATCTGCTGCTCAAACTTCAAAAGGCCACCCACATGCACTTGTTGGGCTGGAGGTCTAAATTAGCAAAAGCCAGAATTTTTCACATGGTTTTCACTCTGAGCCATAAAATGACCCATATTTATTGGAAAGCCTCTAGAAGTCCTTGAGCCACAGCGCATAGGGAGCACATTTCAGGTTTGCAATGCAATAAGATATCAGGCAAAGCTTCATCTTCCTCTTCACGAATACTGGTTGGATTGTAAAAAGGTTTTGTAATTCTGAGTAGAAATGAGTGCTTCAGGAAGGGCATTTTGGTTCTTTCTGCTCTTTCTAACCAGGGGAGTTTTTTGTAATCAAAGACCCAAGAACGTTACTAAGCACACTGGACATTGGCTCTGTGGCAAATGTCATCGAGACAGTTAGAAGCTCAGCTCCTCATTGTGGGTACTGGGGACTATTGCTAGAAAGCCAGGAGATTACTGCTGGAGAGACTTGTAGCAATGCCGTCACCTAAAGCTCTGGAAAGTAATTTTTGTTGCCATCCATCCACCAACCTTCTGATGAAGGTTGTTTCTCAGGGAAAGGGTGTCTTCATTTCCAGGCTGCTAGTGATGTCCCACCTTCCACCCAGCTTTCTAAGGGCTGCTTGCTTAGTGTGTGACGTTGCAGTCAGGGTTAGGATAGGAAAATTACACCCAGAAAAGTCCTATTCCATCCACTGGCCACGAAGAGAATGAAGGGTTGGTAGCTCTCAGAGATGTGCATAATAGCATCAATGTTCGGTTACTGAAGGCTTCCCTCACATGTTTTAGAAAACTCACTGGGGACTGGGAAGAGCCGTTGCTATTGAAACCCAGCTAAAACCAGTCTGGCAGGTCACCAGGAGCGTAGCATCCAGGCTGCTGCTTGGCTATAAGTGAGGGTTATAGAGTGGCCTGTCTCTGCCAGCTTCACGGGGCAGCTTTGGCATGAGAATGAGCAAGAGTTCCTGCAACTGGTATGTGAATGTGGGCTGCTGCTTGTGCGCAGGCTGCTCCCTTTGTTCTCTCCGTATATACAAGGGATAGGGGTAAGGAAAGGAAGACTTAGAGCCCTCAAAGCCAGGTCATTGTGTTGAGTCATCACAGAGCTTTTCTGAGTCAGTAGAGCTGTGATATTTGTCACAAGTTAGGGTCTAGTCATACATAGGTTGGTCTTACCCAGTGCTACAGAAGTTAGGCCACCTGAGTTGAGAGCCCTTGTGTCTGGGTACACACAGAAAGCTGAGCAATCATCTCAAAACGCTCCAGGAATCGGCATCATTGTATGACACATGGTGTTGAAGAGGAGATGACGCTCCTGAGGAAAAAATAGTGCTGCGGCATGTTTTTATGGTCAGTGACTTGCACTTTGCAGGAAGGAGCTACAGAAAGAAATGCCATGCACATGTGCAAGATCAGCCTTGAAATCATCTCAGCTACTAGGAGTTAAAGGCCTTTTGAGTGTGGTTTTCCAGGGAAACGTGGGAAAGTGCTAGCTATGACCTTCATACGACCTTCTTGAAGGTTCCTAACAGCCAAGACAGTATTTATTTGTTGGCAACGTTGTTGGTTTACAAAGATTAACACACATTAATAAAATATTTTTCCTTTCTCAGCTGTAAAATGTTCCCACATCACCCTTGTTCCTGGGCTGTGGAGGCATATTTATCATGTTCAAAGAGCACTGGAAGATAAAGCCACCGCTTGTTAGTGAAAGGAGATTGTGTTTCAGGGCTGTGCCACTCCTTTGCATCTCTGAGCAGTACAAAAAGGTACACCTGGGCCTTGAGAGACAGGCCTGGGACAAAGAAGCTGCTAATTCAGTCCAGTAATGCAGAGAGCAGGTGTTCCCCCATCCCCTGGGAGCCTTCTCATCCAGCCGGGCAGGCATTGCAAAGCCACCAGCGCCAGCCTGAGGTTCCCTTGGACATCCCAAGCTGGGTTGCTGTCACCGGGTGTGGGGTGTTGCTAACTGTGTGACAACAGAGGATGAAAGTGGAGCTTGTCCTCAGTGAGGCACAATCCTACAATTTTTTCCCCTGCAGGAAATCCAATATATTTTATCCTGTTTGTCAACACGGTTCATTCTGAGAGAGCCTGGAGTCTGTGGCCAGCAATTAATGCCACTTAAAAGCTTTTCAGTGGGATAATTGCTTGTTGTTCTGCAGGCATCACTCTCATTCAGATGCTAATGGTGGTCAGGGGCAGTGGCCATTCCCACATTGGGGCCAGGTATGCCCCGCTCCCCTCGCCTTGGGAAGACGCTTAATGCCTCTATTGTCCCTCAGCAAGGGCAGGAGGGAAACTCCCCTGTCCCTGAGGAAGCCCTGGAAATAATCCTCATCAGTCTGTGTCACTTTGGCACAAAAGGCTATAGGGTAGACAAAAAAAGGAAGGGGGCATCCAGCACACAGAGGGTGGAAGTCAAGGTGTCCCATGTTGGGGGACTTCCAAGAGAGCCGTGCCAGGTTCTCAGGTCCATGAGTGAAGACTCACTGCAGCGCTGTGAAAACCCATGGGATTTTTCCAGCCAAATTCAGATTTTAGATTTCCACCTGTGCTTGCTCTGCTGGGTTTCGGTCATCTTTGCCATGTTCTTACGGTGGCTTTCTCATGTGCTGTTTGGCAGGTCTTGGCCAGCACAGCACCCACACCCTGCCCTGCAGATGCTGTGACCCCTGCCATGAATCCTTTGATTGCAGGCCTGGGTTGAGAGGTCCCTACGCTCCCTTCTCCCTGAAGGCTGCTACTCTTTCAATTGGGCAGATGGGGCTGATCATGGATTTTTAAGGTCCTGGTTACCTTTTTTCGAGGCCAGGTTTACAACGACTGAGTAGGAGTGCTTAGCTCTTAAGCAGGACCCCATCATGAAACTGTTAATGTCTGTGAGTAGGTTTAGTCTTGGCAGATTCAGCATCAAACCTTACATGCCCAAACATCTGGCCTGTCTTCTGGGATTGATCTTCTCCCAGGGTAAGAAACCTGCTTTCTTCTTCTCAGCTCACTCTCATTTTTCTTGTCACTTTATTTTCCCATTGAGGTTGGGCTGAACTATCATTTGTGGTGGAGACTGGAGTTCACGTGGGTTTGTTAAAACTTATCCTACTTCTTTTAAGGATCCCCAGGTATCTGGTCTTCCTTGACTCTATGTGCTATGGTAGGCTGGCCATGATGAAGCCATGTTGGCTGGAGGTTGTCCCAAGAGATTCACCTCTGTTCCTATGGGTTAATGGTGCAACCTGGTGAAACCCAGATTGGTAAACTCTGGATGAACAACCTGAGCAAAGGCCCCTTCCCTCTGCAACTGAGGAGGTACATCAGAGAGTAGAAAAGGTACTTTCTGGAGGAACACATGCTCCTCTGTAGGAATCTCTGTGGAAGGGGAGGCGGGGGGATCATTTAACAGCCAGGGACGTCTCCAAAGTCCCTTTCTGAGAATTTTGTTTTTGAAGTGTTGGGAAGGATGGCCTCCCCTCCCCAGCTGGCTGCCTCCTTTGGAGGCCCCATTTGTGGAGCCCTCCCCGGGGGCACCACAGGCTGTGGAGTCCCCAGCCCCTTTGTGTTGCTTTTCCAGTTGGATTTTATGAAGGCTTGTCGGGGGGCTCCCCTCGCCCCGCTCCCACCCCACGGCCGCGGGCCACTTCTGCGGTGGAGGCAACCCAAGAAAGGACTATGCCACTTCCATGGAAACAAAAGCCTGTTTTCAAACAGTGCTAAGAGAAACTGTTTCTATCTTGGGCCTTTAATGACCTGAACTGTCCATCTTTTGGAGAAAAGCAACAATAAAAAGGCCCTTTGCCGTGCTGTCGCTGCGGCCGCTTTCTAACAATGATTATATATTTTTTGCCACGAGAGCTCGGCATCCATCCTTATTTATGATGCGTATTCAAAAAAAAAAAAAAAGAGTTTTATTTGGCCCCTCCAGCAAATCTTGCAGCTCGGAACAGGCAGGCACGTTTGCAGCAGCAGTTCGTATTTTCCCTGGGAGAGGAGTCCTGTGCCCTGCGTATTTCAGTGTTGAATAAATAGTCCTTCATGTTGTATGCGGTGGCTCCGGGCACCCCGCTGAGATCGTGTCCTTAATACAAACAATACGACACATTTATTCTAAGCTGACCGCGCTGACCCCCAAAAGTTTGTTCCCTCCGCTGGGACTCCTCGGCCTTTTCACTCAGCTGAATGGGCAGCACAAAGACCTTGTCGCATCTACAGTCCCTTCCTAAACAAAACCTGGGGAGGAAGGGGGAAGGAGTGTTGGGGGGGGGGGGGCGGGGAGAGAGGAAGAAATAGGCAAACCTTGACCCCTCCACCTAAAATAAAGTGGAGGAATTTGCATTTTAAACCTTAAGATGCTCGTCCTGGTCTCCCTGCCTCTCCGGCCTGCGGTTTGACTCCCCTTTTGCGAACACCCTGAGAAGCTCCAGGCTCGCGGCATCCCAGCAGAGCTGCTGTCCCGGCGCTGGGCAGCATCCCCTGCTGCGAAGAAAGGCTCCTCTCTGCTCTCCTTTGCATTCCTATTTTGCCATAGATTAGAAAAAGAGAGAAAGAGCGCTACTTAGGAAGAAAAGAGATGTTCTCTCCCCCTTCCCCCGTGCCCGGGCCCTGCCGCTGTTCAGAGGCAGGCGTGAGCCGGGCCGGGTTTGGGACCGTTTCCCATGGCCCCGGCTGCCGTCTCGGAGGTCACTGCTCGCAGTGTCGGGACAGACAGCTGTTTGTGACAAATACCCTCAACCCCTGCGGTTTACAGTCAGCGGTTTTCAGGCGAACACTGAAATCGGTGTTGGTTTCCTGTGACACTGGGTGGCAAAGAGCAAGGCTGGTGCTGCTTCGTTTCAGTTCCAGCTGGCCTTCAGAGAGAGAACCGCTCGGGGGACAGGCTCGAGAGATGTGGTGCAAGGTGTATTTGTACGTCTGTTGGACTTCCTTTCTAAAGTGTTAATTTACTTGGGAACCTGCCTGGCTATGGAAGGATTATAATGTCTTTTCCCAGGAGCTGGAGCTCCCAGCTCCTTTCTCTTCTCGCCCCAGAGTGGGGCAGCACAGTGTGGCTTTCGCAGAGTGGTACTTCCAGGGTTGCGCGATGCTATTGAGCTGTTGGGCTGCCAGTCAGGGCCCTGGTGTTTCCCCTCACATTATCTTTGATGATACTTGACTACACCATTAAAACCAGTACCTATAGGACCTCCTGTCCCTGGTAGGTAATGGACTACTGGAATAGGCTGCCCAGGGAGGTGGTTAAGTCACCATCCCTGGAGGTGTTTAAGGGTTGTTTAGGTGTGGTGTTGGGGGATATGGTTTAGGGGAGAACTTTGTAGAATAGGATTGATGGTTGGACTCGATGATCCCAGGGGTCTTTTCCAACCTGAATGATTCTATGATTCCATAACCCTATGGGACAGAACTCCCAACTCCTTGAATGAGGGTCTCAGTCCATCTCATAGCTTTAGTGGGGTCCAGGCTCATTCTTTGCATCGCCTCTGAGCTCTCACTTAGCCCAGAGATGTTTTACCAGTGCAGCTACTAACAGTGGAGGGCGATTTCTCTTTGTTGTTTTTTTCTTTTCACGGAAAAGCTGCACATTTGCAATGCCTTGTGTGGATTTCGTTAAACGTGTGATGGAGCTGCCTCATAGTTTGCTTCCCTACGCACGCTTAAAGCACTTTTATTTCCCATGACTGAGCCTGCCCTGGGAGGCGGGGTTGGGGCAGTCCCTTTTCAGCCTTTTGGCATTTCTGAAGTGGCACCACCTGAGCATCACACGATCTCTGACCAGTCTGGACCTCAGCCTCCCCATTTGCAAAGGGGGCACGGCTGTACCTGCCTCCCAGCAGGGAGGTGACTGTGAATCAGGAATACCTGCTGGGTGGTTGCAGAGCTCTGGGCGGAGATGAGGAGTAGTTCTGTATTGCGGAGGCTGTGGCGTGGGCACGGCTTTCCTTTGGGTATTGCTGTACGTGGCCCTGACCTGTGACACGCCGCACTGCTGGAGGGGGAAGGTGTTCTCAGCCCTGCGGACTGCCAAAGGGCTGTGGCTGAGGTCAGCTCTGTGCTGGAAGCTTTTGTCAGCATAACAGTATGTTGACCACAGGGCTTGTCTAGAGCTGAAACCCAGCCCAGGACATGGCTGTGGCGGTTACACGTAGTTATACCGGCAGCAGTACTTTAGCTAAGTTAAGAAGATAAAGGGATTGCCTGTAAGATGCCTCTATAAGCATTATTTGCTCGTGCACAGGCCCTCCCTGACAGGTTTCAAAGCCCAGTTTCACGTGCTGCATGCAAGCAGAGAATGCCCCACGCTGGGGTGACCAGGCGGGTGAGATCTGCATCCTGAACTCCTGCAGGAACGGGCTGGATGCTTCAAGGTGGGGTCCTGAGGTGCTTCTCTGTGAAACTTTCTCATTGTTGGCCTTTTCCACTGCCCTGCCCTCCCCCAGATTGTGAGCCCCTTTTTGCCGCCACATCACTGTTCAAGCAAGGGTGTTTGTGTCTGCTGTGCTGTTCTCCAGAGGCTTGCTGACTTTTCCTTTACGTGTACAAGGAAATTGCGTGACCATTTCTGTCTGCAGCCTGTTATCTCCTTTATTTTTTTTTCCCCATGCTTTTTTATTTACTTGTTCATTTTTTTTCCCCCAGGCTCATTAAGAAATCAATAAGTGCCTCAGTAGGGCTTTGCTTAACCTGATTCTGGAAGTGTTCCTTTCCCTTGAAACGTGAACCAAGTTCTCAGATTGATTTTGCTGCTTTTGCTTTTGCTCATTTCCATTTAATAGTAATCTCGGTGCTGCATCTTGCCGCCTTAGATCAATTCTCAGCCAGTGAGAGGTCCTGGATTGACAGCCCCTAAGAATGCTCCTCTGCTCATCCTCAGGACAGGTCCCACGGTGGGAGCCTGTAACCACTCGGGTTGTTGTATGGGGCACAGACCTGCCACCTTCTGCTTTGTACAACACCTGTATGGGCAAGCAAGGGAACGACCCAATCCTCTACTGATGCAGGAACATTGCTGTTTAGCCTCTTCTCAAGAAATGCTGTCAGTCCTAGAGACATGCAGAAATGCTCCCTTCTTCCCCTTAGACCTTTTATGCTTGGATGATGCATCCGTGGTGCAGGATACCAAGAAGGAAGATGGAGTTACGCCTCTCCACCAAACCTATTTCTGGAGAGTGGCCTTGTGCTAACGAAGGAGGGGTCCCTCACCTACCTCTACAGAAACTGTTATCTGTTTCTTTTCATCTTCAGTTAAGTACTGGCCTGAAATCATTAGGGTCTCTAATTAACCCCAAGTTTGGAGAACACCCACCAAACCAATCTGAAAACTGTGAAGTTCCTATTCACGGGATATTCTGTCCATTTACTTTTATTTTTGTGTTCTGATCTGGAGTTAGGAGTCTAGATTGCATTATATCCTGCACAAGAGAATTTCTGGAAGTGTTTACAACAGTGTACTGGTTTTTAGCTGTGATTTTATTTAGGTACATCTGAATGAGTTTAAGGGAAATACTGAGAGAACAGACTTAATAACGAGTCATCTAGGATAAAGGTACAGGGGAACTGCACCCGCTCAGCAGAACCCGGTAATGTCCTGGGTTATTTCTGCAGAAACTGGGGGCAATTGCAAACAAAGGTTAGCAAATAGCTACAGAGGATGCACGTCAATTTTTTACCCATCTTGAGGTCCAGCTCTGTCTTGGTTGTTTACCACTGATCCCACTCCTCTTAGTGCCTTAGTATACAGAGGGAGTAGCGCTTGAACAACGTAGGCGTCTGTTTTCATGAACTCACAGCCTAAGTCATTCTTTCTCAGTCAGCAGATGATGATGCTGATCCAGGAACATAAACCCAGCCCAGACGGTGGCTAGAAGTGCAGGACCTTGGTAACTGGAGGTTAATACCTTGGCTGGCCATTTTCTAGGAAAGGCTGTGTTCAACCTTGCCTTCAAAATTAAGGAGCTTCTGGGCAGCAAATGAGAGTGATCTTTTTGTACGTGTTCGGAGTCTGAGGGGTCAACATTGCAGAGCATGTGGCTGAGATAACAGGCTGAAGCTCCAAGGGAAGCTGCATCAGCTGCTGGTCAGCCCCTGGCTGCAGCTCCATCCTGCAAAGAGTGGGCTGTTGGTACCATGCTTGCTCCAAATAGCGCTTGGCCTTATCTCCTGGTGTCTCCT
This sequence comes from Coracias cyanogaster, assembly GCA_033124195.1. Classification (NCBI taxonomy): domain Eukaryota; kingdom Metazoa; phylum Chordata; class Aves; order Coraciiformes; family Coraciidae; genus Coracias; species Coracias cyanogaster. The sequence continues at coordinate 112,967 of JAVSBS010015277.1, read as the reverse complement.
TTCATCCTTTAATGCACCATCCAGTCACCTCACATTGCAGAGAGGGTAATATCTCCAGCTGTCAAAGCAAAGAGACAATCTCAAAATGCCTGGAGAGCCTATGGCAAGCCCAGAATGCCATCATCTCCTCTGAGCAGTACATCACGTGCCAGGAACATGTTGCAAATGTTCATGTCTTACCTGTTGTCTTTGCTTTTCTCAGTCATCCAGAACAGGCCAAACAAGGGCAGATGAACTTGGAAAGGAAGGGCTGGGTGGAAGTTTGGGGAGCACTAGGTAGCAGACACAGGCCCTACCACAAAGTACACTGATCGTGCTTTAAAAGTTGAAATCCCAGACCAAGATCTCATGAAGTAAGGCTGTAAGGGATGTGTGGGTGACATGAAGGAAATGGTCTGTGTCATACTGTCAGCTCTTGTCTCTCACGTGGGTAAGGTCTGAAACCAAAGGCAAAAACCAACATGCAAGACTTTGCAATTCTGCCTGGCGCTTCCTGTGGAGCTCTTTGTGTTTCTCCTCTTGTAGAGACATCTGAAAATGAAAATAAACTCATGGGAACTTTTTAACTGGACCGAGGGAGGAAGAGCTCTTGGACAGCCTCGGTCTGACCAGGCTATGCCAAGTGCTCCCAGTTTGGGCACTGGGATTTGGAAAGGGAAGATTGTCCATCTAGGCCAGGTTTTCCTTATTTTTTTTTTTCGTCCCCCTCTTTTTTTTTTTTTTTCCTAGTTGTTTTGCAAGCTCTGAAAGGAATAGACTCAATGTTATTCTAACTTTAAATGGAAGGAATGGGGGGGGAGGCGGTGAGAGCAGAGAAGGAAAATCCATTTGCTGCAGTACTGTCAGCCCCTTAGTTTTCCTTCAAGTCTGACAGGCCCAGGATTAAAGGTTTGGTTACAATGGCCTGACAGTGCACATTAAGAGCCCTGAATGTCTTAACAACCCGGCTACTGGAGATGCATTCAGAAGAGTCTGTGAACTGCTTTTCCCCTTTAAAGCTCCTGCTAGACCACGTTGTCCAGTGAAATCTTTTGTGGCTAAAAATGTATAGACTTTTCTTTCTAATTCCTAAGCATATACGTACACAAACCCCAAATTCTTTGCTGTCTTGCCGTAGGTTTTATGCCCCCTTCTCCTTTAGCCATTCGGCTTGTGGGAAGTGTCCTGCTCTGACTGTACAGTGAGTTTATATCTCCTCGCTTTAATTTTAGTGAGACTTTCACCTAGTGTAAATGAGCAAGAGCTCACTTGCACGGGTGGAGTTACGCAGATCTATTCCAGCTGAGGGGCTGTATGTGCAAAATAAGGTTTTTTTTCCTCTGAAAAAAGGAAAAAGAGCCTCTGATCAAACAAAATCCTTGTATTGATTGGGTACATTTGCATCATAAAATGGAATTCACCAACGATGGCAGTTTGCATGGATCGTGAACTGATGGACAGTAATTGTAATAACCAGGGTGTGTTGGTATTTGCAATGCATAATAATTAAGTTTATACGGGCTATTTCCAGTCATTGGCAGGACTGAGGGATATGTCTCCAGGCAGCAAACCCCATTTGATTAACTTACTTGTTTGGGGGCAGGGCAGGAGGAGGAGAGCTGTTGATAAAATCCAGCAATCCAGACTCCCAGGAAAAGGTTCGGAAGCTTTAGTTTAACTGAAGACTGCCTGTCCTAAAGCATCCCAAATCCCTGCATCTTGGTCAGAAAATCTCATCGGGGGCTCACTGTGTGCTTGGCTGGGCAAGTGCTGCTGTCTTCAGAGGTCCCCCTTGCTGGCTAGATGGACACAAGGTCGTTGGTAGCTGGTTATGCTTAATCCTAGTAAGTCTGGGTTGTGTCTTCTGACTCTGCGCGGTAGGGGCCAGTGCTTTAAAACCAGAAGGACTTCAGTCTTCACTGCTGTATTAGAATTGATAGGGTTGATGGTAGTTCTGTGGTGACATCTAGGGACCTTACACAGGAGTGGTGGCCCTTTTTTCAGGCAGGGAGCATGTGCAGTGTGGATGAGAAGACAGACTAAAAGTTTCTGGTCTGCAAGGGATGGAAGATTGCTGGACCCAGGGAACAGCTCTGTGGTGTTTTCTGAGGGTCCTCTCATACAGTCCATTAAAGAAGGTGGGTGTGGAAGTGGGCAGGCCCCCAGAGGAGCGAGGGGTGGGTGTTGTGGAAGGTAAGTCGGTCCTTGAGGCGCTGGAGTGGCTGCATTGTCTGGGTGATCTCCACTTCAGTAGAGGGGGGAGATAATCTAAGGGGAAACCTGATTAGAAGAGGTGAGGAGTGTGATCTATGAAAGGGGAGGGTGGAACGGGGAATAAATGAGAATTAATTTAGTGCAAAATCAAGATGTCAAGAACAAAATTAATCAGGAGACAAGGCTAATTAATTAATACATCCTTAAACCATCACGGTTACATCAACACCACTGGCATTAATCAAAGCACTAAGACTACTGAAGAAAAGACACTGTTGAATTGTTCCAAGACCTATGTTAGGAGCCTGGAAAAGAGGATGGGAGAAACAGAATACTGTTTCAACCCAGCTGATACTGCCAACACGTTGTGAGGGGAATTACAAGCCCAAAATGTTAAAACCACTCATTATTATTCATTTTAGAAGTACGAAGTGGGCAAAAAGTGTGGTCTGGGAACAGCGGTATCTGTTTCTTTGACACTGGTAGCTAAAGCAAGTGACTGAACTCAGAGGCTAATAAGGCCCTAGGAGATGTTTTGACATGAGATCCATAGAGCACGTTGACAGCAGGTTGCAGAAAGTAGTGACAAGCAATGAAAAGAGCACATCCCGTCTCTCCTAGAAACTACAGCTTGGCCCAGTAAAGTCTTCATCAGGCATTAAGACACAGTCCCACTGGTGGTTGCTTCTTCTGTTTGCCAATCGTTTTGAAAATGGAAACCTGATTTGCAAGCTGGTTGATAGAGGCTGCTTCGTAAGATGGGTACAGGAGCTTCATCTCAGTGTCAAGAGCTAATTGCCTTGTTGCCCCTTCCTGCTAGAGAACAGAGTTGGCAGCTCCACCAGATTTACCCTCCTGTTTTGGTATGGGCCACATCGTCTTCTGCTGCTCTCTGTGTTGCTGGTCACTGCACAAAAGGTGCATTCAACTGGCTCAGACCAAACACCTCACCTTCATGAAGTCAAAGAAGCTGAGTCTTGCCCTTGGATTTTTCGTGTGGTGTTTGACTGATGAGGCATCGACAGATACCAGATTGGAGGTTTGTCATTAGCTCTGAGTGTTTCCGTAGGTTTCCCGAGGGATCTGGGCCAGTAGACCTGAAGCTGTGCAATATTTCCTTCAGTGATCTGGAAATGGATATAAGTGTTCATACATTGTTCTGGAGAGATTAGGCAAAGGGCGGTGAGGGCCAGGAGTGTAGAGCAGTCAGGAGTGCTTTGTGAAAGCATTAAAACCCATTAAAACCCATGTGCTTGCTGTGGTTGAAGCTGGAGATGGAGGAACTGAGAGTGAAATATGAGTGAACGGGAGTGGGAAGCATTTATCAATCTGGATAAATTAGAAATCGAAGATTGCAGAAGAATTGATGAAGGCAGCAAAAGAACAGTGGAGGAAATCCATGGCTGGTGGTGTAAAAGGGGGAGTGATTTTTACCAGTATTTAAACAAAACAGATAAAATTACCAGTGTTTTTGACATCTTGTTCTTCAGGATGGTGGCATATAGAAACCAGACGCATTCAGTCGGTGTGGTTTTTTTTGGGGAAAAATCAGATAGTATATTCCAATTCTGGGATGCAGACCCTCACCAGTGCAAGCACAGCAAAAGTATTGACAACCCATGGGAATAGTAGGGATTAAGAATAATGTTTTTTAATAGACGTGGCGCTTCTGAAGAGCTGCTGCCTTAACATTGGGTGAAGAGAGATATATATGTATATATAAAGTTTCACTCCTGCTCTCATTGCTGTAAATTGTTAACTCGAGACAGGAGGTTTTACTCTGCTCTAGTTCTGCCGCAACTATTGGTCCTGGAGCAGGAATCAACGTGGGGTGGTCCCCTGACCTGGGCTGTGCAGCAGGTCAAGCTAAAGAATCACAAAGGCCTTAAAATCTATGAATTAGTGCAATTCTTTAGGAGTCAGTGCCCTCATTTTATAGCAATCTGGTGAGGGGCCTTAAGTGGGTGACGAGGTAATTTCCATAGGGTTTAAGTACATCCTATATGGAGTCTCAGGGTGAGGGGAGATTTGACCCAGAGGAATTTTGTGAAGCTCTGGAAGATTTGCAGACTGGTCCGTTTGAGGCTGGTACCCTGTGTACTGAGCCAGCAAACAGTGACACTTCAGAGAATGGATAAAAAGAGTAAAATCAACTTTTTCCTTAATGCATCTAGCAGTAGTTCTTGTGGAGAGGGTGGATGGGGGTAAAAGTCAGTACTCTGACCACTGCAGGTGATTGGCTTGAGAGGTGTGATTACCTCTCCCGTGTTCCTATGCAGGCTGCAAACATTTATTAATGGTCATAAAATATCCTGCCTGTTTTTTAAATCCAACCAGCAATGTATGACTTGACCACCATAAAGTTTGTCTCAAAACCACCACAAAAGGTTTGAATTACTCCTGGCGGCAATAAAAGCATTCTTTCGGCTAACGCTTTGCTTTATTGTTAGCTTTCCTTTTTCTCAGTCCCCCTTCCTACCAGCAAGACATAAACAATGGGGTTCGAGTTGTCGTCCCCACCCCCTCACACCTACATTAATAAGATCCAGGAACCAGCCAAATGAATGAAACAGGAGCAGAATAGTCGTGGAGGCGGCTGGTTAGCGATAAGCACAGCTTGCCTGGTGTTAAAGAAAGTGTTGCTTGGAGAGAGCCCTTTTCTTTGCAACCCAGAGGGCCGCAGTCATGTAGAAGTGCTAATCTGAAAAAAAAAAAAAAAGGTATAAAAAAATATAAATGTACACATGTATACATATATATGATATATTTTTTTTATATATATGTAATTCATGGATAAGTTCAGGGCCACTAAAGTACTTTTTATTCAGAGCTGATTGGTTTGATTTAGCTTTCTTTTCAAAATGAGTTAAGCTAACTCATAGCCACCTCCAGACAAGAGCATCTGCCCGGGATTTGATTCCCGTTTAACATGTCCACCTTAAACGTTCTTCCGTAGCTAATTCAGATGATCTTCTGTCTTTTGTCATAAACCTTTAGGGAATTCAACATCTTGATGTGAAGTGGCATCTGTGTAACAAACTACACATTGTGTTCCTCCTATAAATCTGTTTTGAGGTACATTGAACAAAGTCAGTAGTAACTTTGTCATCTTCTGTCTTGAATGGAGGTACCAGAGATGCAGTTAGCACAAATTGAAGCGCCTGAATTGGAGCTGAAGTCCTGCCAGGGCTGGAAACATTGAGAAGGGGAGAACAGCACTGCTGTGGATACGCTGGTGCAAGCCGTTGGGGTGCTGCTGGGTTTAGAGGCACTAGTAAGAACCTTATTGACCTGCATCCCATCTGCGGCGCATCTCCAGTGGATATTTTTGGCATGTGTTCCTCTTGACCTCCTGGCCAGCCTGCCAGGCAGTGCAAAGGCTGATCCTGGGAGATTTCCTCTGTTCTTCCCATGAACTTATGTGAAATTGTGGACCCAAGAAAGGTGTGAAAACAACCTGGAAGTTGTGTGACTTTATCCACTTCATATTCTGCGTCTGACACGCAGAGATCTTCGTGCTTGATGAGCACTCCCCGCTTTGCTGATGAGAATTGTCGTTTCTGTTAGGGTAAGATAGCTGAGAGAGAGCAAGAGGTTTTTGATGTCCTTGTTAGATCACATTTGGTCCTGTTTACTTGAAGATAACACAGAATAGGCTAGTCCAAAAGAGGGCAGGAAAAGAAATTAGTGGGAAACTGTGGCATCTGTAAGCAAGCCTGATGGAAAGCCAGGATCCAAGGGACCCAGGGAACTTGCAGCAACATGGGGCTGGGGGAGATGCAGTAGGATGGAGCAGTTGCACGTTTGCATGACTGCTCACAGCAGCTTTGCAAAACCTGCAGTCTTGGCTAAGAAAACCCAACAATTTCTTAAGAGATGGCGGAAGAGGGAAAAGGAAATTGTGTGATAAATAAGGAGGAGGAAAAGGAGTCACAAGGAAGGAATGGAAAGAAAGAGTCTCAATTTTATGTTCTAACCTAGTTCAGGGTGGGGCCTGAACTGGGGGAAATGAAGGGGCCTTTGGGGCACCTTCCCTGGCTCAGGTGTCGTAGAATCATAAAATGGTTTGGGTTGGAAGGGACCTGAAAGATCATCTAGTTCCGTCCCCTCAGTCATGGGCAGGGCCACCTCCCACTAGAGGTATCATGTCAGCTCTTTTAGTCTACATACGTTGCTGGGTCAGCATCAAATTAGGGACCTCCAAAATGGGATGATGGGGCAGGGAAGACCATGACCTCATTATTTCCTTCTCTGTGTATGTCTCAGCAATGCTATACCACAGGTTGGGCCGTTGGTAGCCACTCCCACGCTTCTCTGATTTATCAGATGCCTCAGCGCAGTGCTTAGGTCATGTCAAAGGGTCTTTTGGTTCGCATCGTTCCCTTGCCTTTATCACTGCCTGTCTTGTGTAAACAGTTGTGTGGGGCAGGAGAAGCCAGATGCAGACAAAGAGCACTCCCGGCTGAATGCAAGTAACTCCTTGAAAAGCTCTAGATGATGCCCGAGAGGACGTTGCAGAGTCGTGGCCTCTCTGCAGGAGAAGTCTCCCTCTCTCTTGCCCAGCAGAGCTTTGTCTCAGCTCCAGGGAACCCGTATGAGGGAGGGGAGGAGGAAGCAGAGCAGTGGGATTTGCTGCGTGGTGCGCTAGCGGGAATGAGTTATGGAAATCCCTAAATCCTCCTAAGAAAGGGCAGTTAAAGATGAACTGAAAATTAAACACTAAGCTGGTACAAGCCACCTCACCTATAAATCCAGTTCTGGTGCAATTTATTCCTGCACCACACCTACTACATGAGCAGGGATGAATTTTCACATCCCCCTTCCACCAACATCTGCAGGGCTTTGCAAGCCATGCTGTGCCAAGGGTGCGCTTCCAAAGCTCCACCAGCCCGCAGCCAAGACGGGTGATGGGGCAGGGAAGGAGGAGAAGAAAACAGGCCTGACTTAGCAAACGCAGAGAGCTGGAGGCACTTGAGCCCCTTTCTGTGTGTGCTCAGAGTGTTTGGATAACGGCATCTCCTGAAGGGGGAATTTGTTTGGTTTGGACTTCATTGAGTGAAAAGCTCTCAGCCCCATGAGTGCTTAGTTATTCTCTTGTCTAGTGGCTCCTCAACAGCCCCCACCAACAGGGAGGAGGTTTCCTATTTGTGAAAGTGGCCCTGCTTGTTGAAATTCTCTAGTGACTTAAATTTATTGGTTTTTCCTGAGGTCCAGCCATTTGAATTGCAAACAATGCCCCATCTCTACCTCCTCCCCCCGCTTCCCCCAGCCAGAACAATGTGCAGAGCTGAAATAAAGCCAGGCATCGCGGACTCTTGAAACGGAGTGCGATTTCTTTCTGCATGAGCGGGGAGGTGGAAGTTTGCTGCCTTCCGGTCCCGCTCATTGATGCAGAGAATGTCTATGAAAGGGGCGGGAGGGATCTGGGGGGAGAAAGAGGGAAGGAGGCCAGCTCATGGACGATGGTCGGAGATCTTTTTTGCTTTATTTATAACATCTCCTGCTCAGGAGGAGCTTAATGCTGGTGGATCCATGCGTACCTCTCTCAATCTTCACCCCGCAGCACCCCGGAAGGATGCAGGGGATGGGGAGTGGGGTGTGTGCGAGCGTGCTCCAAAATTATCCCATGTCTGGGAAAAGGTGAATTTTTGTCATGCTCCTGGGAGCGACTGAGCAGCTCGGGCCAGCCTGAGCTCAGTTAAACAGGCAGAAAGTTGGGCTGCTGCTGTGGGAGAGCTGGATGCTCTCAGATGGATATAAATGAGATAGAGGAGCACAGCAGCAAAGGAATAGAAGCAGTCCTCGCCTATGTCAATGTTAAGGCCTGATTTCTCCTTTCACGTTGGCTCAGCGAGCTTCTGTGTCAGTTCACTCGCTTGGGTGGAGCTCTCTCCTTATTTATTCTGCTGGGAGGGAGGGAGGAGAAGGAGGGAGTGAGATTGTCCCCTGAAGGTGCTCTGGTGCTGCTGGTTAGTTACAAGCTGCAGGATAAATAGTAGAAACAACACACAGCTTGTTTCACTCATTATTCTTTTAATTCATGGGATGTTTCTGAAGTTTTGCCTCTGCCTGGCTCTCCTCTCTTGGAAAAGCGCAGAAATCTCATCTGCAGGTCTTTGAGGTTAGCTAAACGCCCATCTGGGTGCCTCAGCAATGCACCATTTGGGCAGAGGCATGTTGGGGCAGCAGTTACCCAGAGGCCAACTGCACAAAGAAGATAGGGAAGCCCAAAGGAGACAGCCAGGACACCGCCATGACCTTCAAGCTTGGAGCGGCGCTGACTTGGAGTTAACCTGGTGTGGTACGGACATTTGCACCCAGACTGTGACACCTTCGTCCCAAGCATCATGCAGAGAACTGGTCAGGGAGCTCAGGTGGGGTGGAGGAAATATGGTTCATGTGCCTATGAGGACAAAGGCAAGGAGGACAAGGTAGCTCCTGGCAGAGGACTTCACTTGTCTGTGAGGGAGACTCAGACATCACTGCACCCAGTGGCATGTCTTGCAAGGTCAGCTGTGCAGGTTGTATTTCATACGATAAAACTCACCTCTGTGATGTTCAAGCCAGGACTGCGAAGGTCCAGAGCTGCCCGTTTGTGCTACAGAGGCTCTCAGCTTCAGCATCTCTTTCTGAGTTTTGGCCTCCTTTGCAGGCGAGGATGATTCAGATGAACTCGTGGCCCCTTGTGGAGAGCCAATGTGAATTTGGTAGCCTTGGCTGCAGAAAGACCCTGGAGAAAGGGCATAGTAGGGTGTCAGAGGTGAAGGCTTTGGCAGCAGAGGGCAGTGGTGGAGCGCGGGGGTCCTGCCCTTTGCTAGGGTCACAACACTGTTCTTTTCTTCTCCCAAACTGGGCATTCGGGCCATCCTCACCACACATCATTTTTGAGTGATGGCTATTCATGCGCAATGCTCTTTCTATCACAGAATAGCACTTGTTTCATTTTACTAGGAGAGGAAGGCTGGCTAACGTCTGCTATAAAAGCTCAAGGCAGATGCTTGGGAGAGCTGTTCTCTCGCTGGCCCCTGGTCTGGTGAATGCCCTCAGTCAAGTCTCTTTCTGCTTTACATTCCTCGTGTAGAAAATGGCAATAGGGACCTTGTTCTTTGTGGCAGAGCTGTGTGACACCTGCCGATGAAAAGGGCTTTCTACAGTGGCTATACAACAGCTGAAGGAACATTTTCTCAGTGCTATGAGCTATAGCAAGGTGCAAGGCAAAAGGAGAATAGACCCAGATACAATGACAGGAGCGTGGGGCAAGGACAGACATGAAGCACAGCCAGCCCTCAGCCTGGAGGAGAAACATCCAGGAAGAAGTAGTCATCAGCTCAGTAAGAAATCCTCCTGGGTCCTGACTGAAACTCTGCTCCCCTCTTTAGGGAATCAAGTCTTGGCTCCATTCTCTAGACAAGCAGCTGAGCATCAAAAAGTGGTGTCTGAATATCTGTGGCCCGATTTGTCGTTCCCCTGCATTGGCTCTTCTTCACCAGAGCAAGCTGTCCTGTGGTCTGTAGAGGCTTTGCCCAGCTCTTTGATGCCATTACCTGCTTCCTTTTTTGACCTCCTAACAGTGAACACATTTGATCTCATTCAACTTTACCTCTTTCAGGAGGGTTGGCTGCTCTGAGGCATCTTGCTGGTCTTTGCTCTGTGAGTAACCTAAGCTGGGATCAGATATTCTAGCTGTCCGGTGGGCGAATTCCTCTTTATCTGATGTTGACACCTTCACCTCGTAGACTACTGCAATTCCTGGGAAAGGCAGCTCTGAGCATTGCCCTGAGCCACAAATCACAGACTCAGACCCTTCTCCTCCAGGAGGGGAGGAAATAAGAGTAGGTTTCATTGAGACAGAGAAGAGGAGTCCTTTCAGTGGCTTGGGCTTTGTCTCCGTAAGAGCCTGATGTGCTGCAGGAGGAAGCGAATGGCAACATCCTGCTCATCCAGGGTGATTATTCATTCTAAATGCTGCCCCGTTTTGCCCGTGAGTCAAAAAGGGAGGCTACTGGTATGTCTGGAGAGGATTGTTCTTGCAGGAATTGCACCTTTTGCAAGGCCAGAGGGTGCTGGAGATTTGCAGGGTCACTTGGTGTGGAGAGGAATCCGGTTTATTGATTTTAGTAATTTATTCTAAGTAGTTCTTTGAGTGAGCTTCACAAGTGGAAGTAAATCCGATCTGCTGCTTTACCAGGGCTCAGAAGTGATGTTCCAGCCTGCAAGTGCTGGTGTGTAAATAGGGGAGAAAAGGGACAAAGATCTGGATCCAAAAGTGCAGAGAGGTCTCAGTGATATCAGGGTTCTCGAGGACTAAGGTTCAGTAGAAAAAGTATCCTAACCAAAACCTGCCTGCCCCAACACATTCCTGACACCTCATGAGGGGCACTTCAAGCCTTGACTTTAGTGACATTTCCAGCCCTGGGGGCTGAATACAGCAGTTCACACCTTGGTGGGATGCAGTTTCCCAGCTGCTTCTGTCGATCATACTTAATTCTTTTTTTTTTTTTCCTTTTCTCCTTTTTCTTTGGATGATGCAGGTTTAGAAATAGCAGGTCCTGCCTTCACTCCCAGCTCCAGGAGCCGTGGTGCTTTTCAGGACCCTCTGTCCTTGTTCCTGTCCTTCAGCAAGGTTGTGTTCAGGCAAATTAAACTCCACCTTGAGTTTCTATACATACTTGTTCTCCTCCACCAGATCTTGGGGTGCCTAGCCACAGAATTTGGCACCTGTTTTCCAGTGGTTTGGCCTAGTCGTAATTGTGTTCAATACAAATCTCATCCCATGGCCCAGGAAGTGGCAGTTCTTCGAAGGGAATCCCCCTTTTATAATTCAATTAATGTTGAAGCTAATTTCCACCCTGGGGCTGAGTCCCATTGCCTTTGAAGTCGATAATAGTTTTGTGCTTCCCTTCAAGTGGAGCAGGTTTGAGCATGTCCCTGGCAGCAAGGACTTCGCCAAGCATTTCAAAGAGCAATGATGCATCTTTGTGCCAAGGGAACTGCGTCTTGCTCTAAAGGAAGGGGTAGATTTCAGCAGGATGAGGCCATAAGTCTTAGAAATCTCTGTTGATCGGGCCACGTGGATGTTAGAGGATGGAGTGCATTTGCTTCTGTAGTACATCAGGATCTCAGGTGGAGGTTCCTTTGCAAAAGAGAAGAGTTCTTGCTCTGTAGCTACTTCGAAGCTTATGGGTTTTGCAATGAAACACATATTTTCCCTCTTTGTGTTTATTTACTGCCAGAGTTTTTATGTATGCCTTTAACATGACATTTGGATCATCATTTCCTGGTTTGAATTAATGGAGTAAAAACTGCAATCAGCTGGCAGCAGTTTCCAATTCTGGGCAAAGCACGAAGAGCCAAATGCTGAGAAATATTTGCTCGCTGCCAGGGTGGCGACCGTGACACTAGCTTCAGACATCCAAAAGGTGATTTTCTTCACCCAAACTTGGCACATAACTGAAGTACTGCACATGAGAATCTAATGGTTTTTCACCGCCTTTATTGTTGGTGACAAGCAGAGGCATCTCCAGGAGGTGTTCAGACCTTAGGAGGATCTTTGCTTTGACTGTGCAGGAGCCCAGAGCAGTTGAGCCTTAATTGATCGAGGCTAAAATGATTAAGCTTCAGAGAAAGCAGCATTGCTCCACATAATGGCTTTTTATTATGCCTTAACAGTGGTGTTGAGCAACTTCGGGCTTTGCAGTGGTTTGAGGATAAAGTTAATCGATGTCATAGAAATAAGTGCAGGAATCTTTGACGTGTAGATGGAGCCACAGGCGAATGACATGGAACCCAATTACTGGCAAAACTGGAGCATATTATATATTTGGTTATGGTTCAACTGTCTGTTGAAAGATACTTTTATGAAGATCTTGACACGAAAAAAGTGCTGTTCTGCTAATTTTCCTGTGTCCCTCACGTAGGAGGAAACAAAGCTGTAGCTTTTGGTCAAGGTTTAGCATAGAAAGTTACTGTGGCAAGTTATGTGAGGAGGTCGCTCTTGGCAGCGTGAAGTGACCAGGAGAGATTTTATATCACTGGTGATGCACTTCTCCACTTACCTGAAGTTTTGTAGTAAAGAAAGGCAGCACAATACCCCGGTGTGCTTCTCCAGCTGATTTCTAAGCTCCACGCTGCTTATCAGCCCGAATTGCTGAGGACTGCACAGTGTGAGAGGACAGCAGCTGCCTTCCCACGATGTGATAGGAAGTGATGGGTAGGACACCAGGAAATGAATATGTAAATAGTTATATGATCCCCAAGGGGCAATCGCTTTGTTGTAAAATAGTCTCACCAGGAAAGCCTAGAAACATGACAAGTCTCATTGTGCTTTTGGGATAGACGAGCAGCCCCAGATAAATATCGGAACTGTTTTGGGTGGCGTTGGGATTTGATTTGGCAAATGAACGCCGAACGCGCTCTCCTCTCCCTACCATCATTCGGTGTGACACTGTAGGGTTTCGTGCTCGCTCGCAGAGTCAGAGGCATTCATGTTTATCTGATTGGACAGGGAGAACTCAGCCTTGGCCTCCAGCCACAGTCCAGAGTTAACAAGCTCCACGCTCCAGAGATAAACCCGGTCTGTAATCCTCCGGAGCCCACGATACTGTAGCTCATTCAAAGTGCATGGTCCCTTCTGACTGGGGTGGACAAAGCCATCCTGATAAAATGAGAACTGACCCATGCCTTTGCCCTAAAATTCAAAAGGAACGCAGGTCTAAGCTTTCCTTTGAGATTTTAAAAACAAGATATAAATGAGGTTGGCTGGTCAGTTTGTTCCATTTCTCTTTCATGCTCACAGCCCCTGTGCCAGGGGCACCTCCTGATCACCCTGGGGAATTTGCTTATGAAAGGACTGAATGAAAATGAAGGCAGGCAGCAACCTTTACAGGTGCAGATCTGGAGTTTAGGATAAACACCTACAAGTTTGGATTTCCTGCCTTCCACTTACCGTAACTGTCTAATCTAGCTACCCATTCACCTTTCCTTTCATCCCAGGATGTCTAGTCTGATCTAACTGTCTGTCCTTTCATCCCCGCTATCTTCCTCTTGATCTGTGTTTTTTAGAGCTCATTCATCACACTGTACAACTTCTAAAGCACCCACACAGGGCCACAAAGTTTCTCTTTACATTTTAGCCAAAGTGCTTGAAGGGAGGGAAGGCGCAGCCTCTGCTGAGAAACCTGGGGAGAGGAGCTGTTGCTTCTTGTTTGAATCACACCTGAAAGCACCTCGGTGAACGCATTGAACAGAGAAGAGAATTGTTCACCTCCTTGAAGCTTTTATTCCAACCTTTGCCCACTGGAAACGGGCAGGTTCATTAATTGCATGGCTTTCCTGGCTGCGTTCTCCCTTGCGTTGGATAAGGGATGCAAGTCCATGAGGCACCAGCGTGCTCCAAGTAAAGGATAACGGAAGACACCAGGGCAAAAGGGGATGCTCCAGAAGGGCCATTACATTCACAGACACATTTTTGGCCTGTCTCTTTGTTTCCACCCCGGGTGGCAGCTTGGTTTTGATTTCTAAAGAGGGTTGGAAAGCATAGAGAACATCTGAACGGGAATAAAAACCTCAATATGGGACAAAAGTGGCTCTTTGAGTATGGGACTGCATTAGGGCTCTTTATTTCAAGGTCTGAAACTAGGAAGGTCAGGGTGGAAACGGTCAGTGGAGATGAGAGAAATGAATCATATATCCGCGGATACTGTTGTGAGTGCCAACATCGCCTGGCTTGAAAGAGATGCGCTGATTTCTTAAGCAATTTCTAACTAGCAACCAGCTTCAGACAATGATTTAGGGACAAAATTAGCTTTACAGGGAACACCTCTTTTGGAAGGTCTCTCTCTCATTCTCCCTTGCTCATTCCTTCTGTTCTTTTCTTTCTTTCCCCCCATCAAAAGGCAAGGTTGTTACTTGGGAGCCCTTTTGAGGGGAGAGAACCATGGTGAGATTCTTGTGTTGGCATGGCTGATGTTAATGGGTAACACCAGGGCCAAAGGTCCTTTAAAGCTCCCACATCTGCAGCTTTGTACAGACCTCACCTCCAAAATGCCTCAAAGTGTGTAGCCAGGCAGGGCTTAATGTGTATTAGCAAGACAAAGGCCCGGGGAGGGGAGGAAAGGGGGATGAGTTTTAATTTACTGAAGATTTATTAGGCCTCATGAAATCGGCCTGAACCACCCATTTTCTATATCATCTGCCCACATCTAAAGGGGGCGGCTTTGTTGTGGGGAGATGGTCGTTGAGAATTATCCCGCAACAAATCTCACCAGCATGAAAGGGACACAGACAGGAGCAGGACGAGGAGGAGGGTTCATGCTCTCTACATAGAGCCCAAAATCTGGAAATATGGAAATGTGGGAATGCCATTCAAGCTTGATCCTGCCTTCCCTTGACTTTTGTTTGTGGGGTGCATGTTCTCTTTGCTAAGCCTTGCTTGCTCAAGTAGATGAGTGAGGTATCATGAGGGTAGAGAGAGGGAGGAGGAGATGCCAAGGTGTGGACATCACATAAGGTTTTGGAGTGGAAGGGATCTGTTGTGGGGAAGGGTTAATGAGTCATTGTTCATACAGAGGCAATACCCTTTTCCTTTCAAGTAGCTGTCATGTATCCCCAAACCTAAGCTTGTAAGTAAGGCTTTAATGTGGCCCATAGAGCTTTAGGGGATGGCCCATCTTGATGTCTTCAGGCTGTAGCTTGACTATGAGTTTTGCAGTGCTGAGATTCCTCCAAAGGCCTCTAGGAAAAGGATGATTAATCACACTTGGCACCTTTCCTTCTCCTGTCCCACTCTCACTGTAGTAGTAGATTTGATTATTTCATTTCTGCTATTAACCTACTATGGAAAGAGCACTTGCAATATTTCAGTAACACCCGATGTTGTGAAACATCACCTCCAAGTTGATGGAGAGTGGGAGGGTTTGGGGGGGTACAGTTATAGGAATCATCTGATGAGGGATCACCAGGGCTCCAAGGGAGCCTTGGGATAATGGGAGCAAAGGTTCGTTAACCAGCCCCAACTTGGAGGTCAGCCCATTGGTGTCTCCAGGAGAGAAGAGACTGTCATTGAGCATAAGACTGACCAAGACCCCATCAGTATTTCTCCTTTTTCATAATATCAGCAGGGAGATGACCGTGGATGGTGAACTGCAAATGTAAAGGATGTATAGCTCTCAGCAGGCAGACCCCTGTGCGAAGTTGAGAAGCATAAGGTGTGAGAGCAGGCAGTGGGATCTTGAATCAGTGCAAAAGGGAGGCTGCTCAAAGCCAACAGACTATGGGGGTTACACAGAAGGATGTTTCCTCATGGTGAGCAATTATGTATCTGATGTATGCATCCAGTTATAGGTACGTATGAGATATATAGATATATAAGTAAATAGGCGGCCAAATTTTCATTCCTTGTTCAATACCCACATTCTCCTTTCCTACAGTGTCTAAGCCAATAATAGACGAGAGCCACCCAATCTAGATGTCCAAATGCTTGTGGGCATCACAGTCTAATGGATTTCATCTTTTTGAGAAGGTAGACTATTAGCTATGGGAAGTGTTCCCTCCTCCAGACAGTTATCCCTGGCGTGGTGATTTTTTTAGGATGAACAGAATAAAACAGAGAGGATTTGAGAGGAGGAAGGAGGTAAAGGAAGAAAACTGGTCTGATCTTCAGAAATGAGGTGCGCTCACATCCCTGGGGCAGTAGGTGCTGCAGGTAAGATCAGGCTTCCAGTGAAAAAGCCTCGTGGCGCTGCGTCCTCCTGGGAGAGGTCACCCTCTCTCAGAGGAAAGAGCAAAGCGTTTTTGGCACAAAATGGGAGCAAACAGTCCTCTTAGTGACAAGTGGCAAACAGGATGCCCCAAGAAACCGTCATTTTGTTCAATTTATAGGATGGTGTTAGAGGGCAGACTGGAGAGAAGCCTACAGAAGGAGCCTAGGTACGCTGGCAGGCACACTGCCCCGTTCAGCGCCGGTAATGATCCCCTGTGAGGAGGTCACTGTGGGGTACAGAGGGGCCTGGTTCTCGCAGGCAGTGGCTGTGATGGCTGCACCGTGGGGCAGAAGGACAGAGTAGTTGCATGAGGTCTTTCTGTGCTTACACCAGCGGATGTGAAGCAGACCTGGGCAGGGACCACCCCTGCAAGGTTGGCTTTGTGTGCTTCACCGGCACAAGGGTGTCCCAGGACAGACAGAAGATGTGGAGGGACTTCAGGGAGAGATGGGAAGTGAAATGTTCTGTGGTGAGAGGGACACAGTGAAGGAGAAAGGAAAAAGGAGGGAGAGGGGCTGCCTGAAATCAGCAGTCAGATGGGGTGTTTTCTATGCTTTCATCTTTGCCTGGCTGATAAAAATCACACCAACATCCACCTCTCTTTTATGTGTTGGCTTCCTGGCATGAAGGGATGCTCAGCAGCTCCTACAGAGGAAGGCATCAAAATCTTCTCCGTCACTGGCCAAAGCAGCCAGCCCTCCTTCCTTGCTGAGCCACTTCCATCCTCCCGTTGCCTTGCAGGCCTGGGGCTGTGGTGCCTCCCTCATCTCTGTGGCTTTCATCCCACCAGTCCAGATGGGATCTTTTTTTCTAACGGAGAAATAAAGGAGAACCAGGACCTAAAACCAGAAGAAGTGCCTTCTGGTGGCCTCAAGTAAAATACCTTTCTGGTATTGGTCCTCGTGATGCCAGTGTGGGAGTTGGGAAGTGAATCTTGCTCTCTTGCAGTGCCAGAAACACTTTAAACCTGTCCCTTACATCAGGGATAAAATGCAGGTGGAACAAGGGAAAGTCCATAGACTCATAGCAGTGGATGTGTGCATTGCCACAGCAGCCTGTGCCACCGAGAGAGTGACTCGTGGATCTGATCCTGTCTTGAAGGACGCAGATGTGGGCCTGGGGCTGTCATACACTGATGGACCACATGTTGCCCTCTGGTTAACTGGTGTCAGGTGTATGTGTGTCCTTAAGAGACTATTCCCTTTGCTTGCATGCTCCAGCTGCAGTAAGTGGAAACCTGCAGGAGATCCAGTGGTCGTTTCATCACTCTGTTATAACTTGTATAAATACTTTCGCCTCACTCGAATGACAGGTGCAGGTTGTGTTATCTCCTGAAACTATTTATGTCTTCCTGTTTCAGAGGGTAGGAAAGTGCTGTGCCTTGAATACTGGCCAAGTAATTCTTCTGGGAAAAGATTTCCTGAGTGAACCTGGAGTCAGGCTTGTGGAGTTTCTGTACCTTGAGGTTCCTCATGGTGCCTCTGATCCTTGTGACATCCTTCCCTGGGCATGCTGAGCCAGTGCCAGCAGTGTGGCACAACAGGCCTTGCATCTGTACGTGCTGGAGCAGGTGCAGAGAAGGGCGATGAAGCTGGTGAGGGGTCTGGAGAATATGTCATATGAGGAGCACCTGAGGGAACTGGGGTTGTTTAGCTTGGAGAAGAGGAGGCCGAGAGGAAATGTCATTGCTCTCTACAACTACCTAAAAGGAGGTTATGGTAAGGTTGGTGTTGATCTCTTCTCCCGGGTAACTAATGACAGGACAAGAGGTGATGGCCTCAAGTTGCGCCAGGGAAGGTTTAGATTGGATATTAGGAAGAAATTCTTTACTGAAAGAGTGGTCAGGCATTGGAACAGGCTGCCCAGGGCAGT
>JAVSBS010015277.1:66022-95042 GCA_033124195.1 Coracias cyanogaster | reverse complement strand
GGTGGAGTCACCATCCCTGGAGGGGTTCAAAAAACAAGTAGATGTGGTGCTTCAGGACATGGTCTAGGGGTCAGGGAGATGTTGGACAGAGGTTGGACTTGATGATCCTTGAGGTCTTTTCCAACCTAAATGATTCTGTGATTCTGTGCCTCTCTGCAGGGCATGTGCTGTGAAGAGCAATGGGGATGACTTGATTCCCCAGAGCAAGCACTTGTAACCCTGAAGGTAATAAAACCATTTGCTAAACTGCTCATTCCTAGGTCAAATGTCAGGCAGGTAAGTCCTGTAACCCCAGGAATGGTCACCTAGCAGTGAGATTTAAATGAAAATCAAATAAAGTTCCCAAATGATTACGAACTTAAAAGCTGTTACCCAAGGGCATTTTGCAGTGGCTCCTGTCACAGCCTCGTGGATTTGGCAATAGAGATGTTCATGGGTATTTTTTTAAGGATCTTCTCTTAGAGAAAGGGTTGTATGTGCATGGCAGGAGGAAGCATCAAAATCAAGGTCCCTGTGAAGGTGTGTGCATTTCTTCTTGGTTTGGGTCTTGGGACCTCAACCCACTCCTCTGAGAAGATGTTAGGACCCTTCTCCGTTTAGGATGAGGCACTGTGGGTGGACATTGTCCATCTTTAGATACAAAGGAGTATCTAAAAATAGTACAGTTGCGAGTGTGTTGCAGGTGTTTGGGTGAAAGACACAATATACAGGTCTAGAATCGCTCCCACAAATCTCCTTCTCAGCCATACTTTGTGCAGTTACTTCTAATACCTAATTACATCCTTACGGGATGTGTCACAACAAAAGCGTGAGAGACCTCCCTTGCGCTTCTGACTTTCTGTAGAAATGCCGTTGTCCATGTGACCAGCTGTCGCTCCACAGCTAAGTGCCTTGTATTGAGGCTTTCCAAGCCAGCTCCCTGGGAGCTGCATGGGCTTGTCAAAGGGTTAAGATTTGTCCTGTTGATACAAAAATGCTATTCTTGAAAAACACTGTCTGAACCATTGAACCCCTTTGGCGTTAGAAAGCTGTTCATCCACCCTCGGGAGGAGAGATGAATGGTGAACAGAAAAGTTACAGTCCATGGTCAGGCTGAGCAAACATGTAACTTTTGGAAAGCAGTCAAAGGAAGCTGAAAAGCCATCTTAGATACGGAGCTGAACATGAGTCACCCGGGGAAGTCAAAATAGACTGCTCAAGTACTTCACTTCAAAGCCTTCAGCACCATCAACTCTCAAGCATCCCAGGAATGTCATTGCTCTTCAAAGGAGGCAGGGAGGGATCCAGCATTCATCTCCTTTGTAAGGAGGGGATTTAACAAAGCCCTTTGCAGGACATTCAGTGTGTGCTGCCTCCCTGGAGGCTGGTGGGTACTGGTTACCCCATTTCACTCTAGGCTCTGTTGGCCAAGTCCCGAGCTCGATCTCATGCCGTGTTTACACCAGAGTCCTGCCGCTTGTGGTTCACTTCAGATTGACGTAACTGGGAGGGAAGTGATGCTCACCAGCTTCCCGGGCATTGCACTGAGATCGGCACCCAACTTTTTTGTGCAACTGGCCAAATTCCTGTCGCTGACAGCAGGTTTCAGCAGGGGTGATGGAATAAGCCCAGCTCACAGGTTAGTGGTGGCTGCACCCCATCCCAGGCTGAGGTCCCCGGGGTGCTCCTGACTGACACTGGTTACCAGTGGTGGGTACCGTTCATGCCATAGGCAGGGCTCTGCAGCCTGCCAGTCCCGCTGGCAGCACGATGTGAGTTCATGGCGATTTCACCCGAAAATCAGTATCTGAGTTTGTCAAGTGTTGCAAATGCAGCTCGTCATTCTGATGTGAAATGTCTCTTTTTAAAAATTCAGTGTTGTCTACAGGAGTACTTCAATTCTACTTATAATTCTCAGTTATTATTACTATTTTATCAGAGAAGACTGAAGTGAGAAATCTCCAGCTGCTTTGGTAGACAGCTCTTGGCAGAATCTGGAATCATCAACATCCTTTTAGGTGACCAGTCCACAAGCATTAAACTTCTTTTCCTGCAGATCTCTTCCTCTGAACTTTTTTTTTGCATAGTAGTTTAATCTCAACGGTATTATGAATGAAAAAGTAAAATCTGGGCACATCAAAGGATCAAGTTAAGAGGAAAATATTCTATTTTTGTATTTATTTTCCTAGAGGAGGACAACGCGAGTCCAGCCATTTCTGTTGCTGGTGGGACTGGGATAAGTTTGTAAATGAATAGAAGAAAATTAATAAAATGGCAGGGCTTAGTCAAAGCAAAGAGGGCTACAATACAGTGAAACAGAAACCGAAGAGGGAATTTGAAGTGTGAGAGGCTGCATGCAATTGCTTGAGTTGGAACCCGACCAGCGTCCTGGGGCTAACACCTCTCCCCCATGGCAAGTGCTGTAGGAACTATAATATTTATAATATTCAGGATTCTGGGTTTGTGCCTTGTCCAAGAAACGGATTTTAAAAATAAATGTTGATGCTGCTGAGGATTCTCACATGGAGGAGAAGGTGTGGGCAGGCCACAGATTTGGTCAGGGTTAAATATAAATATAACATGTAGGCAACTTAGGTGCCAGAGTCTACTTTTCCTAAGTGACTTAGATCCAATCCTGTGCTCTGGGTTCCAGCCGGGAGGCAGGAGCTCAAACTGACATTACACACATGTATTTTGTTGGATTTGGGCACTGAAGCCCAAATTTCAGCCTAAGTCTATGAGATATAAGCTGTTAAGTCACTAAGCACCTTTGAAAATTTTACCTAGGCTTATGGGAAATAGAGTTTCCAAGCAATTTAGCACATGGAAGCAAGGTGAATCAGAGCAGCTCAGTTACATTGGTAAGCCCAGGCTATCGATCTGCACCGTTCTTTTTCCAAGCTGCATTTCTAGCTTAATGCAATCCCGTTGTCTGGGTGGCCTTGGCTGGCGATGGAGGTGGCCGTGCACCTCCCGAGGCAGGGTAGCACAGGACAGAGGTGGGCCAGCTGAACTGCCCCGTGCAGGGCACGATGGGTAACACCTCATGTGCTGAAGATTTTTCCTGCACTGGTGCCAAGTGCATGACCCCGGCAGGACAATACTCTGAAATGACCTTCATCCCTCCTATTTTATTTAGCGTCCAGAAGGCAGCTGAGCTGTGGAACATCACCATGTCTTCTGCCTTGACATCCATGCCAATCTGCATGAAGAGGGTTATCCCAAACACCCCTCCAGCTGCTTAAAGTAGAGCCAGAATTTTAGGGCTCTGTTGGACCTGCCACTTGTAAATGGCAGAGAAAGACCCATCTGTAGAGAGCGTGGCAGGGGGAACATAGTGCATCTGTGTTGTGCCCGTTCCAGGTCGGTACATCCGCTCGCTGAGCCAGTGGGACTAAGGCAGCTGCCCTTGGCCATGGAGAATTTTTCCGTGATAAGATCCTGCCGTTGTTTATAATGGAGTCAGAGTAATTAATGGGTGCTGTGCACATGGTGCTGCCATACTGCCTGCCTCGCAGAGGAGATTTACTGTATCTGGAGAGAAGCCCAAACTCAAAAGCCTGTAATTGTTTTAATAGCAAATTAAAGCAATGTAGGATGATACTGTGTTAAGGCCTCTCATGTAAATGCCATGGGCAGCAATGCAGGAATAGCTGAGATATCACTACCTAAGATGGCCCCAGAACTGTGCTTTTGGATGACTCAGTCACAACTGAGGACACCACCAGGAGCAATATATATGAGGGTTAAACAAGCAACGCCCATCTTCCTTGACCTCCAACTATCTGCTCAGCTGTGAGATTGGTGCTAGATGGTGGAATTTGTTGTCTGCATCATGCTGGAGCTACTAAAACTGAGCCTGTGAATAACTTCAGGGTTTGATCTAGGTTTTTTCCCAAGTCCGTGGGAGCTGCGTGTGCTCAGCCCTTTCTAAGCAGAGCCCATTGCTCTTGTTCCTCAGTATGAATTTAGATGCTTTCATTTTATACCAGCAAATCTGAAAATACAGGACTCTGAGTTAGGTGCTACCATTTATAAGGAGGATAAGGCTGACAGCCCACTTTGCAGAAACGTGGTATCAAACTCTACATCCCTCCATGCAGCAGCACTTCTTTGAAGGCCCAGGATCTCCATTAGCTGTGCAACGAGGGCAGGTCTCCAGCTCCTCATCCCAGTCTGGGCTGCTCTGCCCCAACTGCAGTGGAGCCAGGACAACACGCAGCTCTTTCTTCCCCTGCCATGAACACGTGTGGGGCAGAGAAACCAGAGCTGATCGAAGCTGCTTTAAGGTGCAGCAGTTGCTGAGCAGGCCACCCCCTGCAGACCCAGCTGGCAGGGGAAGGGCTGACACAGCAGCGAGGGGAGTGCGGGATCAGGGAAGCTGATGTTGGAGAAGGGTTTTCGTTCTTTAGGGGTTTAGGGTTTGTTTTCTTCCTGTGCCCATTTTGCACGTGAGTGGATGCCTGAGCCTATGCTCAGTCTTTCTGAGGACCAGGGTTGCCTTGATGAGGCTCCTGCCTGTGTTTGAAGTCAGGGGTCATACACCCACCAGGGAGCCTGGGCTCTGCCAGCAGCCCTGGCTCAAAAAGCCAAAGCAGAGCCCATCCCAGCTGAGGCTGGAGGGTTCCTGCTGAACACACGGTGCCTTGAGAGGCCCTGGCTTTCTGTGGCTGTTACATCCCAGGAGCTGCTGTTGCTTGCGATGCTTGTTTAAAAACACTCTGCGAGCTGCAGCTCGCACGGAGTTTCCATCTCACTTCCATGGTTGTGCCAAACTGTTCCTGGTTTCATCCTGGTGGTGTTTCCCTTCACTGTTAGCTCAGGGAGGAGCTCTGCTGCTGACACAGAGCTGTGTCCAGGACAAGCCTGCTCCAGGCTGGCAGTGATCGTGGGTAGTTACCCCACTATCCCCCTGCAAAGCTTCCAGGTGTGGTGTGGTGGGAACTGGAGGCTCCAAAAAGAAACTACTCGTTCCTCAGGCACGTGGCTCGTCTGTCATGGAGCATGGCCTGATGTATCCTATGGGAACACAGGGCCGGCTGGGTGGTGTGGGATGGTGCACAGGCTGGAGAGAGCTGTGTTGGGATTTGCCTCATCAGTATGGTCTGCAGGAAGCGGTCGTGGTCTGAATCCTGAGAACTGCACCTAGGTGTTGTCTCTGGGAGATTTAGCACATTCAGTTAAAAAAAATACAAGGAGCAAGCCAGCATATGGAAGATGTGGACCATGAATTATTACAAAGCAGAAGCTAACTAGCAATGTAGTCACCCCAAAGTACGAAGTTGGGCCATTTGGTCCTTCTCATTGCTAAAACTGCCATTAACTAGTGGACTCTGTCACTGGAAGCAGAGATCCCAAAGCGTGGCCAGGTTTGCTGTTAGTGCGTAACAGATGCAGGTTCCCTGAGGAGCAGCATGGCGTTGGCCACAATGTCACAGCACACTTCCCTCCTGCCAAGCATCCTCCACCAGATGTGGTACAGGACATTTGGGAGACCCTGATCCCTTCTGGGGCAGCCGTAGGATGCCAGGGGGGCTCCGTGGAAGTTGCTGGATGCTGTATTTGGAGACCAGGATCTCTGGTATCTCTGCCAGATACCTTGTACATTTTTTTCCATTGACTTTTTGGCTTCAGGACAACTTGCAAAGTGGAGAAACATTCCCTGTGTGTTGAACAAAGAGAAGTTTTGTTCCCCTATACCCAAGCACTGTGAGTCTGGACCTGTTCAGACTCCCCGATTGCTCCCCAATGTTGTGCTCAGGCAGCGTGGTCATTGGAAGCACCCGGCTGCTGCAGAAACCTGCACCACTGAGCTGCTCTGGGCTAGCCATGGAGAGGACCCTGAGCTTGTGGACAAGACAGCCACTGCCAAGTGGGGCACTTGCAAACAATCTAGAGGCACGGGGTAAAAAGGAGTGCATTTGCTTTGATCTATCAGCTTTTATCATTTGTAAACATCTATTAATTGCCCGTGTCAGGCCCAGATCCTTATCGTCTTCTAGTCTAATTTCCCCTGTTCGATACATTTCCTCCACTATAAAAATACCCATCACCCACCCCTGTCAGCACAGATTACATCTAACGCTCTTTCTTTCAGCTCCTCTCCCCAGTGAGGCTGTAAAGCTGTCAGCTCCACACTTGACAAGAGCCAGGCTGCCCTCCTTCCCTTTGTCTCCTGAAGGAGGAAAAATGTTTAGGTGTCACTGACTGGATGGCCGCACTGGAAGTTGACAGATCTTGACCCATCCATTGATCTGAGCCATGAGAGGAGAGAGGAGCTTCCACCACCAGCAGCTGTGATGTTCCTGGTGGCCGGAACCTGGGTGCATCTTTGGGGTGCAGCTTTGGGCTGCACCAGTCCCCGTTGCCACCTCCCTGGCTCCCAAGAGCTTTTGTGTGCTGGCACTCAACCCCTCGGGGCCTCCACAAGGACACTTGTCCCTTGGAGTCCCCCAGCTGCTGGCATCCATGCAACATCTAAATAGCTTCCCAGGCAGCAAGGTGCTGGCTCCTCGGGTAAGAGGTTGATAAAGGGTGTGATGTTGGGTCTCTTCAAAGGAGATGTGCCCCCCGGTTCAGGTCTCCAAAGCAAAGCTTAAGAGTGGAATGTTTTCCAAACCTGCTGGCTGAGTGTTAACATCATGTCCTGTCCCTGGGTTTATATAAAGAGCAGAGGAGGTGGCTGCAGATGGTACATGTCTGCATATTTGCGGTAAAATAGGGGATGCAAGATCCCTAAAATCCCCTCTCGCGTGTGCCCTGCAAAAACTTCTCTCGGCAGTGCTCTGCTGAACTCTCATACACGCATTTTCATGGGGCGAGGGGGACAGGAGGAGAAACTCCCCAAAAAAGCAGAGCAGGGATGTGCATCAGCGGTGGCATAGCAGGAAGCAACCGGAGAAGAAAACAGCTCCTTTGGGCGGAGTCTGAGCCCAGTGGAAATAAGCAGTCCCTGGAACATGATGTGAAGGACCAAGATGGGCAGGCAGGAGGGTGTTGTGAGATGCTGAGCTGCAGCAGCTTGTCGTCAGCCCGTGGCAATCAGGAGGTAGTGTGGTTGTGCCTAATCCTCTTTGACCACTGATTCAGTCTGGTTACAGGTGGTCAATGCAAGGGCTTAAAAAAAAAATCTCTCCTTCTGCCCCTCCCCACCCAATACAAAGCATTTTCAAGCCAGAGCAGTTTCTGGTCTGGAAAGCCCCAGGCCAGGATGTCCAGGGCTGTGCAGAGGTGGGCACCCAGGAGGTGGGTGTCCTCAGGCGGGTGCTGCTGTAGAAGTATCGTGGTGATCACACACGTTATCTCCTCTGCTCCGTGAGCTGGAAGCCCTCACATTGCTGGTCACAGCAGCTCAGCCGGCACCTTCACCGTGTTCTAAGATCACACAGCCCAAGGTGTGTCTGAGCCCCAAGTGTCTGCCTTTGAAATAACAAGTGTTTCAGGACTGGCCTAAGAAATATCCCAAGTGGTGCAGAGCAGAGCTGATGTAGCTCCAGCCATGGATTACTCCAGAGCTGTTATTGCTGCTGTGCAACGCGGGACATCAGGCCAAGAGGACTTACAATACGTTTAATGTGCATGTTAGCACTCCATTAAATATTGACTATGCTTAAATAAATGATGCAGCCAACTTTCAAGGAAGAAAGTGCTTATTTTGTCAACACAAAATATCCCTCTGTGCCTTTATCCTCGTTAGTCGGTCTGTGGCCAGAAAGTTCTCTGAACGAGGTCTTTGTAACTGGTTTCACATAACGTCACTTGTCCGAAGGAGGCTCTGTTAGAGCTGGAAACTTGGTCTGGCCTTAAAAAGCAAAGTGCTTTAACCTGAGAACGTCAGAAAGATGACTTTAAACCTTTCTTTCAAAACAGCTTGCAAAGAAGAAATTTGTCAAAACCAACCCTTTCCCACAAACTATTTTAACGTAAATGAATCGGCTTTTGGACAGAGATATCCTTCATCTGAAAAATCCCAGAAGCACCTCACGTGTTTGTAACTCACCACATCACGATGTCGTGTGTGTTCTCCGGCTGTCCCCAGCGTCACACAGTCTCGGTGGACTTTGTTAGGGTATGTGCTACGTGGGGGGCTTAGCAAGTAAATCCAGCAAAAAAGGTGGACTAAAAGTCTGGATTCAGCCCACCTAAACTTAGGAGCTAAACTAAAAGGCATAAGCTGACAGCACAATAACACCCAGGTTCCCTCAGCAGCCAGAGTAGGTAGGCCCGTGGCAGGGGCTTGGAACTAGATGATCTTGAAGGTCCCTTCCAACTCAAACCCCTCTGTGATTCTATGAAGGTTACATTTATTTGGATGAGTCAAGGTAGAGCTTTTGCTTTTGCCATGTTGGGGGACCATCACAACACTCACTAGACATCAGTTTGGATGTCCTTCAGGTGAGACCCCAGGCTGGGTCAGGGCTGTGGGACAGACTGTACCACCTTTCCTGCATTTCTTTTTCCTCTCTGCTCCACCATTGATTTTCTCAGGCTCCCTCTCACCGCCTCTCTTTACATTTGTTTTCACAACACCTTACAAATAGCTGGTTTTAATAATGTATCATTGGAGGCTCTTTTATATGCTTTTGGTGCATCAATTATTGAAGCCCAGCACTGGTGTTCTCTGTTAATAATGGGTTTTTTTGTTTGTTTATTTCTGTCGGTTAAATTTTTCATGGGAATGTTGTCGCTGTAGAAGGTGTTTGCCTGGGCTGCTACGGGACATGCAACTCTTTGTAGGACTTCCGTCAGTGACCTGAGTGCATCACCGTTAGCACTGAGCTCAGCCTCCATGGGCTGGGCAGGTTTTGATGTCCTCTGGAGTGATACCAGATACAATACAGAAACGTCCCCACTGCAAACCAGTACTCAGGAGGGTCACGTCTGCTGGGGAATCAGGACTTTGCCAGGAAGCAGCCACCTTCTTGTGTTTCTGAGAAAGGTTGGAGCTGGGTGGCTGGGGTTTGAAGCAGGTTGTCCCCAGCTGCCACTGCACAAGAAAAGTGATGCCTGAGCATCCTGCCAGCACCACTCGTGGCCACAGCCAATTAAAATGTTAAAATCGATGTTGACAGAGAGAGCTAAGTGTGATGCTCAGCGCTGCTGTCCCTGAGCCAGGAAGCACTGTGGGGACCTGCCAGCCCAGATGAACGTGCCTCCGGATTTTTTTCTAGGGCACTAACAGTCATCACCGGGCAGTTTCCCTATGAATGTTTCCATTCTTTCAAAACAAATTGGCGTGGTTTTTGTTTTGAAAAGTATCAGGATAGAAAATGCCCGTCTGTCTCAAATAGTTACCTTCATTTTGCAGAGGCCAACATTGTTCTCAGAGCTGCTGGTATCTGTGGGACTTGGGAAAACGCTGGCCTCAGGATCATAGGATAATTCAGGCTGAAAGGGATCTTAGGAGCTCTCTGGTTCAGCATCTGCTCAAAGCAGGGACAGCTCTGAGGTCAGATCAGCTTACTGAGGGCTTTACCCCGTCTAGTCTTTAAAATCTCTGAGGGTGGAGACCGAGCAGCGTCTGGCCAGGAGACATTGACTTTCCATCACTCGCAACTGGAGCCAAATTCTAACTAGAAACTTGGAGTTAAAGGTTTTTTATCCCATTAACAAGCTCTGGATCAGGCCCTCCTCCAGAAAGAGATTCCATTAATTTTTACCTGATTTTGAGAATTCATCATGATCTACTACTCAGGCAACACCCTGAAGGCCCAGCCAGCATCTCTCTAACTTCAAGAGCTGGCATTGATTCAATAGATGAATGTGTTAAAAGCATGTCACCGTTATGTCTTATCCTTTACTTCAACGGTTACAACACAAAGTGGGGAAAAATGCAAACAAGACCATGCAGGTGGGTGAGCTGGAACCTCCTGGTGCTTCAGCACAGGTTCATGCTGGGCTGGTTTTAGCAACAAAGCTGTTTTAAGGATTTCCTGCACCTGTATCACGCAGCTGTGGGCTTCAGAGCAGATCCCTGGGTGGATTCAGGGCTAAAACAATCAGCAGAAGAGAAAAAGAGGAGAGAGTTGTTTTAAACTCAGATTCATTTCTAATGCAGACCCCAAAACAGCTGCTTTGGCATAACCATGGGATCAGCAAACCAGGGAGGTGCGTCACCCACGCCAGGTTTGCTGCAATAGCCAAGGCATGCTGACATGTTTGGGTCTTTATGAACACACTTGCAGTCCAAGGTGGAAGGTCCTTTGCTTTTTCCCCGCTCTTGGCATGCTGTCTGGTCTCCTCAAGCCACTGTAGCTGTTGGGGTTTCTCATCAACTTTCAGATCATGGTGTATTTCTGCTCTTCAAGTGAAAGCTGCTGGCCTGGGTGGGAGATGGGGAAGGCAGAACCAGGTCTTCCCTTTTGCTTCTCTGGGTAGCAGGTATTTTTATGTAACAAATGTTTTTATGGCTCATTCTTACATAAGAGTAATAATGGTAACATGCTGCAAAGAGCCCACAGGGGAGCCAGTGGTCCGTTAGGTCAGGAGGCCACATGGTGGAGGCTCTAGTCTGGGCTGAGCTGGTACGTGATTGTAGATAAACCTCTTCTCTTTCACTTCTCCCCTGCCTTTGGTCTCCACAGACATCTCTGGAGATGGAGAATGCATTTTACACAGTGGCTGTAGATTAAAAAATGAGTTGGTATTGCTTTGTGAGTGCGATTGAGGCTTAGTATCTCAAGGCAAGCTCAGCACAGGACTTTTGGGGCAGCTGTGGGTTGGTCCCGCTCCTTTGCTCCTTGGGAGGTGGAAGGAGCACTAAACACACACTGAATTTCATTGTACCCCGAGGTTATGCTTCCTTTTCTTTTAAAACTGGAAAGGAAATTGGTTCACACTTTTTGCTTGCAACGCAATAGCAACCTGAGTGACACCTTGGCTCTTTTCCTTTATTAATATTATTATTATTGTTTTCCGCTCCTACATGGTCGGCACTGCCCAGTTCCTAACGAGAAGAGGCCAGGGAAACCAGCCGAGTGCACCTCCCACTTCCTTTAATAAAAAGCTGCTGTTAGAGGAGGGTTCGTGGAGCGAGTTTGCTTTGTGAAACTAATCCACACTCCCTCATGGCTTCATACTGCCGAGAATTAAAGAGATGAACATTCCCATGCTGTTAATCTGGTCACGGTAAGTTGGGGGAGCCCCTGTAGTTTACAGAGAGCACAGCCACAGCTGGGCAGATGTTTGACTGCACAAGACACCTTACTGGAACACCAGTCTCGGCATCGGCCTCAAGTTTTTTACTCTGGTGAATGCAGCAAGCCCTAAAAGTTACATGGAGTTGATCATTTTATTGCTGACACGTCATGCTTTGGCATTTGGTGGCATGGCTTGCCAGCCAGCTGGAATAATACTGGTTTGGTTTTGGTGGCTTTTTTGAGAGCATCTCCAAAGTACTTTGTGCCTGCATGGAAGGGAAGTGGTTTCACCATTAAGTAAACGTGCCCATTTGGGAGGCCCAGCATAGTGTTGCAAACGGCTCCACAGCCATGGGGTGATGTGGAAATGGAGGAGAAAGAGGAAGGAGCCCAGGCTCAGCTCCTGAATGTTCCCTTCTGATTTACCCAGTGACTTCAGGTGAATTGTGTAACACTTCTGTGCCTCAGTTTTCCTACTGTGAAATGCAGCGATCCTCTCCTACAGCTCTAGCATGACAGGAGGAGAAGCCCATGCTCTTCGAGCTGCTCCTCGTGATTGTGTTACAGGCCTCATAAAGAGATATCTCTCCTCCTTTACCTAAGAGACAGTCCTTGCTATCCCATGGCAAGGGGCAGAGTGTTCCTTATCCTATGCCTGTAGGACCCAGTTAAGAGCCACCCTCTCTCCCCCTTGTTTGCTCAATGCTGTGGCAGGTCCCAGCCCGTGGCTACAACTCAGATAATCCCAGACACCAAAAATGATGAATATTGATCAGCATCTGCAGCACTTTGCAAGACAGCAAAGCAGGGGCGGGTGGGAGCCCTGAGTGCTTTCTGCTCCCTGTGGGTGACCCAGGACTAATGGGCTCCTTGATGTCACGCCAGACCAGAAATTCAGAACTCGAAATTTCCCCACAAAAAGCATTCAGAGAGGCGTGGGAAGGAGAAGGCAGTCTCAGCACAGCCCATCCTCCTGCTAAGCAAACCGTGTCAGGGTGAAAGGGAGGAAATGTAATTAAAGAACCCCCATGAGTTTTATTTTTATAGAACTTTTCCCTGCCATGGATTTCTGCAGGTGTTGGCTTGTTTCACCCTCCTGGCCCCCTCCTCCATGCTGCCCAGCTCTGCTGTGGGACATGGACCCAGCTCTGCTCCACCTTTCTGTCAGTGCAAACCCCTTCCCAAATCCAGGGGAGTGAGGGATGTTACTGGACATGGATGTTCTGTGGGTTCTCCATGACCACAGCCTCAGGCCATGCCAGGAGAGCCCTGAGCATCACGCCCCACCCCAGCACTCCCCCAGCCCCAGCTCATCCTCCTCACTGCTGTGCAAGACTCTGCAGGCTTCAGCGGGTTTTGGGTCAGTTCCTGTGTGCAGGTCACTCCTGGGTATCTAAATAGCTCCATTAATTGTGCATATGACTAAAAGATTGATGGATGAGAAAGGACAACTCTCCCCCCACCCCAATTAGTACTTTACCAAACAGGGGAGGTAGCCCTCAGGACACTAAAACGGGCTTGGTCGGAGGAGGCTATCTGCATACCTCTTGGACAGGGAGGTAATGGAGTGAAATTATCAGTCAATATTTAAGTACAGACAAGATCTAAGCTCTCTCTGAATTGCGGGTTGGGCTATTGTGGCAATGACGCCCCGCGCCCTGGATCCCTCATTTTTTATCATGCTACATTACCCACAGGGCTTTCGCATTCCCACACCACTTGACCTCTTGACTCTGTTATCTCCATCTTGGAACAAACAAGAAACATTTTATTCCCACCAGCAAACTGTCAGTCACATCAGGGCTTCTGCTGTAAGTCCTCAGCTCATTTCTCTCCATCCTCTCCCCTGCCCCACTGGGAGCTCTGTCTGCCCGAGGTGGAGAATACAGGCAGAATAAATCTGCTCTCTAAATGCTGTTGGACCGCTTACTCCTTCTTAAAGTGGTAGGGCAGATATGTGGCAATTTTTTTCGCCCCCCTGCATCCTCAATGATTTATTCTTTTCTCTTATTGGGTGTCTTTCAGTCAGTCATAAAGATAAATAGAAGGGTCTGGCTGAACAGGTCACCTGTCAGGTGGGCAGGGGTGGTAATTGCAATTAGGATAACTCCCAAGTAACCTTCTTTGCTCTAGTGCTTCCCTCTATGGTAGAGCTGTGGTTGGAGATACCAACCCTAATTTAACCAAAAGAGCAAGTACTAGTTCTTTTAATCCATATAATAGAATCCTAGAATGTTTTGGGTTGGAAGGGACCTCTAAAGGTCATCTAGTCCAACCCCTTACAATAAGTGGGGACTTGTCTAACTATAGATCAGGTTGCTCAGAGCCCTATCAAGCTTGGCCTTGAAAGTCTCCAGGGATGGGGCCTCCACCACGTCTCTGGGCAACTTGTTCCAGTGCTCAACCACCCTCATATTAAAGAACTTTTTCCTAATGTTCAAATCCATCCTGTGTAATTCTGTCATTTACTCATTCCCCCCTGATTTTATTAAATAACTGAGCACCTTAAGCATGTTAACCAATCCTACAGGTAGATTAGATTTGAGTCTTGCAGTGAGGGTTTTGGGAAGATGTCAGCTGACGTGACTGACTCTGAGGCAGCAGTGGCTGAGCTTTGCTGGGGTACAAACAGCCATGTCGCAGGGCGAGGTGTTAAGTTGTTGTAGAAAACCCGCTTTTTGCAGGTGCGACAAGCACACCCCCGTGCCCCCACACCGCTTCCCCTGCAAACAGGTCAGTGCTGTGGTTCCTGGACTTGAGGAAATTCCTAGGACAAGGCTCTGGACCCCTGTACCCTGCCGCTCTGGTGACATTTGGGTTTTCATCTCTTGGTGCACAGCATAGAGTTTAATTGTCCCTTCATGTAGGGTCTTGCTGTCAGATGGATGGCATTGGGACCTTGGCACAGGCTGTGCAGGAAGGAATTTCCTCAGTTGGCTGCAGATCTTTGCTCCTTCCAGCCCTGTGATGGAGGACCACAACCTTGGCCCACAGAGAGGACCTGCCCAGGTGCCCTTATGGAGGAGCCTTTCAGGGGCAGGCATCTTGTATTATTTTCAGCTCCTCAACATTCATCCTGTATGCCCTTAATCAGCTCGCTGAATCTCAAGCCCCAGAGCCCATCACACACTCTTTGCTTAGTTTAGGATAGAATTAGTCCAGGCTCTTGAGCTATTCTGAGGAAGAACCACGCACCTGCCTGATACCTGCATATGTCCCTTGGGCACTTGGGCTGAAGAGGCATTGAGCTGCTGGAGATGGGGTGGGATGGCTGAGCAGAGCGGGTGGAGAGTGCTGTGATGTCCCTCCCTCCATGCATTGCTGTGACCCACCTATGCACCTGCCCACTTATGCATGGAGACAACGACACTCATGCACTTGCTCCACAGGAGCATGAACCCCTTTCCCAGGTGTCCGTGAGGCTGCCGAGGCAGAGGGAACCACATCAACGCCTCCAGATAAATGACTACATCCATTGTAAGGCCGTGGTAAAGCCCCCATTGAAATAAATGGCAAAACTCCCAGAGATTTCAAAGGGATCAGTCCTAAGCGTTTGTAATTCTCTCCTAGACTTATCATATATCCTCAGCGCTGTGTGCTATTTCCATAACAAGAGGTACGGCATTCCCTTACTTCCATGTTTGTTAAGTAACAAAGAGAGATTTCAACGCTTGTAGCCTTCCCAAATTTGTCAGGCACCAAACAGTCTCTCCCGGCTCCATGTGAGCGTGTTCCCAAGCACAGTGCCTCGTTAGCGGCGCGATGGGACCTTGTTCAGATGCTATGAATATGCATCAGGGCTACGGTTGGGGTTTTGTTGGCATACACAGTGACTTTGTCATTTAATGGTCTCCAGGGCTGTTTTAATCAACATGCACATTTCGCGTGTCAGCTTATTTCACTTCACTGGTTATTATTTTATTTACAAATATTCTGGCAAGCGCTTGAATTTATTCTGTCCCATGCGCCTGTAACTTTCTCCTCCCTGCTCCGCACCATTCCCAAGCCGGGCTCTGTGGTTTCCTTTGCTTTGTCACGGGGAAGAATCAAATTTACCCTCTGCCAAGCTTCGCGTTGCTTCATTCCCCGTTTCAAAATGTTGATCGAACTGGAGAGGGGGACAGAAGGAGGGATGTTTGCTCAAATGAGATTTACAACAGCATGCGGAGTCCTAGGCATCGGGGTTCAAACGGTCTAGACAGATAGGCAGGAGTGCCAAGGCCACCGGGGATGCACCTCAGCTTTGTAGCAGGAGCTTTGAGCCTGTCTCAGAGATCCCGGATTTATTGTCTGTGGTTGGGGGGAGGACAGGAATCAGCACGGTGCTGCGTAAGCTAACGAGATATGCCCAAGGAGCTGCCGGGGAGATGCTCCCGAGGCCCTGGGAGAGACGACTGCTGAGAAAACCCGAAGGAGAAAGGATTGATGAGATGTAGGTCAGGAGAGGTAGACGGCGCAAGCTGGGGAGGAGAAGCTGGGAGCTGAGCTGCCAGCGCTCAGGAAGCTGATGGAGAATGGAGGGCAGGAGTGCCTGCGTGTGTGTGTGTGTGTAGGAGGAAGATGGATTTTGCAGTGACAATTTGGACAGACTGAAGTGGAGAGTGGGGAGAAGAGTCTATAATGCTTCAAACGCGCGCTCGTCCCTCTGCATGAACACCCCCGTCACGGCCAGCACTTCACTGCACGCTTTAGGGGGATGGAGGAGGGATCTTTTCCGGTCCTAGAGTGAGGACTTTTCCTCCAAACACTCACCAGTGTTGGTGTATTAAAGGAAAGGTGCCTGCCAGGAATTCAAAAATAAGTATTCAATCCATGCTCATGTGCCTTGGCACACTTCCCATCGCAACTGCCAAGATGTCCAAACCTGAAACGAGCAGCACAGCATCTTTAATAATTCACCGACGGATGCTTTTTAAAAACGTGTGGTTTATATTCATGCCAGCACAGCCCCTCCCTCCCCTCTTCCCCATCTCCCCTTCCTCTCCTTTTCTTGCAGGTGGTCTATTTAATTTCAGTTTCAAGCTGTTGCCTCCCGCTTTGGTTCAGCAAAATGACGTGTCTTGACCTATTCATTTCATGTTTCCAAAATCTTTTACATTTCCTGCCTCCTTCGCTCCCCGCCCCTTCAAAAGAAAAAAACAATTTGAACTCACAAAATGAAGAATTTCCCTGCATCTGTAGAAAATCTGGCCTCACTTATACCTGTAAAAACAGTTGTTCCTCTTACAGGAAATGGCTTGCTTCAGCACCTGAATTCTGTTTTGGTTTGGTTTGGTTTGTCTTTCTCCTGGTGAGATTTTGATAAATCTCTGCCTGATTTCTGGAAGGAATGGGCAGACTCCATGGAGGCTAAATTAGCTTTTTTTTTGCCCTCTCAGTGCAGAGGACTTCACTTTTACCTGTCAGAGCCTCAGGCTGAGACTCCAGCTGAATGAGGGCTTTGTGGCGGGCAGAAAACAGAGAAGATCCAGTCCCCATCTCCAGGAACTTGCAGGGAGAACCGACCAGCCAGGCATGGGGTGAGAGCAGGGTTATTATCTTGGGGACGAATGCTGGAGTAGAAACCAGGGTTTAGCCCTCCTGCCTTTAGCACCCAACTGCAGCCTCTGAGTCAGGAATCTAGTTCAGGATTTATCTCCCCAAAGTTTGAATTGCGTGTCTCATCCAGTCGTCTGTAGGTGATTTTAGACACACTGCACCTCGGTCTGTGTGGAGGAGGGAACCTAAGGCTGAGTAAGGGGCTGGACTCAGGTCCCCAGCCCAAAGGGGAAAGCCAAGCTTCCCCTGCATGCTGGGCATGGTGCAGATGTCAAGGAGATGGTAGCAAGGAGCAACCCTTGCTGTCCTTTGGAGAAGCAAAGGTCTCTTCTTGGAAGAGAAGATAGATGGGACCACTGACCCCATTCCTGCTGGTGGACAGCATGGCCTGGCTCCATCTACCTGGGAATAGGAGGGTTTTGCCCCCTCAGCAGTGCTCTCCAGAAGAAAAACGCTGGGATAGGTCCTTGTATGACAGAGGGAAGATGCCAAGTTCTCAGTAATCATAACTGACTACTCCATTGTAAACAGGGCTGTACGTGTGGACCAAATGCATGACACGAACCAGTTTCCTTTCCTGCTTTGGTGGCACTGGCTTCTACCTTGAATGCCTCGCGTTTGACGATGTTGCCCTTCCTGTTTTCCATCTATACGTGCATGTGTATGTGCGTGTTTGTTTACCTGGGTGTACAAAGCATTTGGAGTCCACCTTTCTTCATGTGAGGTGGATTTGTTTGATACAAGCAACGGAGAAAGTCAGCCCCTCAGCTACCACTGGCCATCTGCCACCACAGCTCCAAACCCAGCCCCACCAGCGCGACGTTCAGCCCCTCGGCCTCTCAGCCTCTGTGCTCCTCTGCTCACACTGTGGCTGCAGACCACACAGCTCCGGCAAAACGGCACTCCGGGGAGGGGGTGGGAGGTGTTGAAGGCCCTCTATAAGCAGGGTTAAAGTTGCTGTAGCTTTTCTGTGGTCTGCGGTGGCCGCGGTAGTGGTGGTGCTGGGGGCTCGGGGTGAAGGAGAGCGGGCGTACGCTGTTCGGTAGCTTAACTTTTCATTTCCTGCGTGGTTTCATGTTAGGTATGGTATGTGTGAGCGGGTTTAATTGATGCACAAAGCGACGTTTTATGTACGTGCTGGACTTCCAGAAATAACTAGTGGTAAGATAGACACATCAGCAAAGGATTTTCAAAGGCACCAGAGAGCCTGGCTGCCAGAATTTAAGTCTTTTAATATTTGGTGCTCAGAAACCTCCTTTAGGTTTCCCTGCTTCAGACCCTAAAGGATGAAACTCAGAAAATTAATAATTTGATTAAAGACCAATTTTTCCTGTTCAAGGCAGTCCCGTATTCTGAAATAATAAAATTTACAAGGCTTAAAAAGCAAAGCAAGTGTTACCAAAGGTGCTTGGGCTTATGGCGTACAGGAAAGATGTTCCAGGAGCAACTTCTCCTGGCTCCCTCCCTTCTCCCCATCACCCTCCATGCTTATGAGGTGCTCGGCTCCATGATGCTCACCCCCTGCTCGGCTACATGACAGGGCTCTGAGAGCCTTTCTCCTGGCTGCCAGTTTTTCTTCAGCTTTGCAGCTATGTTAATAAATGGGAGTGTTTGAAGCTCATAGCAGTGTGAGAACAGTGTAGCGAGGCCAGCAAAATTATTTCTTTGAAAAGAAGGAGGCATTTTGTTGTTCAGGCATGTGCTCCCTGCGTGCTCAAAGGGGCTTTTGAGCCAGGAATCAAAATTGCCACAGAAAGGAGCAAGGAGCAGGAGAGATGCAGAGTGAAACAGAGCGTGATTCAGTAGAGGTTGTTTCAGTTTGGGGAGGAGAAGGATCAGGGATGATACATGTCTTCTCGGCTGCTAAAGACAGAGGGAAGCGGGAGGTAGTTTCTTCCTTTCTTCTCCAGCTGTGAAGGGGAGAATTTAAACTGAAACCCTGCTCCCCCTCCATCACCACCACTGCATGCTGAAAGATGAACTCAGGACTCAATAATTGCATCTATACTAAATTATATCCATAAATAAAATGGGACAAAGCTCACCCTACATCCTGGAGGGTGCCGGCACTGCTCAGCTCACTTCATGCAGCTCATCCACGCTGCTGCTTGTGAGTAATCCCTGGCATCTGCTGATCCCCACTTCATGCCTGGACTTTGACCCGGAGATGGTTTATTGGCACAGGCCAACGTTCTGCTGGGGTACACGCATGCAGTGAGATAGGGAGGACCATCATGGCTCACTGGCCCTATTTATTTTCTTGGTGTAGATGTAACCAAGAAGACCAGGTTCATCATGGCCTTCCCCTCAAATCACAGTAGACACCATTGCTGATGTGTTGTGGTTAGTGGAAAGCTTAAGAGGCCCAGTTACAGTATGCAGGACAGGAATTTCAAACATGAATTAAAAAAATAGAGCTTTCTGCTCAAAACTTGCTTCAGCGTCCATAACTTTGGTGAAATACCTTCATCAGGGGTATGTTTAGTCTACCTCTAGGGCCGGGATGGTAAAACTGGCAAATGAGTGAAAAAAAGAGGTTTTCCAAAAGCGAATTAGGTGCCTGGAAGTGAACGATTCCGCAGGGTGTTGAAGGCAGAAAGGGACCTCCATTTGGGTACTCCATTTGACCAGGCCATGAGCAGGTACACCCGGGGCATCTGGGGCATGTCTGCAAGAGAAGCATGCTGCTGTGAAACATCCTGCTGTACAGAATAATGTGGTTGGGCTCAGCTTCTGCAGGGAGGAATGGTTTGCTTTAAGGTTGGTATTTAAGTCAAGCCGAGATCAGCAGCAGGTTGTGAACCCTCTATATTGAGTTATGACTCCAAGGTCTTGCCTTGGCCCATCAGTGGAAAGCAAGGCAAGGACAGTGATAGCAGTCAGAGAGCTCTTCATTTTGGACTAAGGTCTTTCACTAGATGTGTAGGATGATGCTGGAGCAATGGAGGTTTCCTCCGTGCAGGTCTCTGTGTGTTGGCCTACTACTGATGTTCCTGACTCTGTGAGCTTCAACCGCAACTTCCAGGCATGGGAAAGGACTCAACTGAATTGTTCTGGTGGTTTTCCAGGATAATGCGCATCTGCTGGGGGCAGGGATGCTTTCTTCTGCAGTTACATCACACTGAAACCATAGTACTGGGCATTGGAAAAAAATAACTCTTGCTAGTGCTTTATGCACTAAAAGTCATTCTTTCTTCTTGACTACCAAATGGTGTGAAATTCTCAGAAATCCCATTAAAATAAGAAGCATGGATTTTATTGCTGTAATGTGACAAGTTGTGTGACTCACTGTTTCCCCTCGAATCACCCATCCTTCCCCCACTGAAACCACGAAATAGATCCGTCTCTTATTCATTGGCCTTAAACAAGGCTGTGGCAAAAACAAGAGCGATACCATCATCAAACACATATGCTACATGGGTACTTTGGCAGATAGCTTGACTTACAGTAGACATAACATCTTAATTAAGGTCCATTCTCGATGCATTTTCCCTCCATCTGCTAGGCAGAAATCACTGCGAAGCCTGCAGGATTGTATTCTCTGTCAAGCGGAGGGTCCTGCCACAGAACAAGCTTTTGAGAAGTCCTTACTCAGTATGACTCACAGACTTAAGGAAGTGTTGTCTAGACGAGACCCCAGGTTTTTAAGCCACAGCGATGAGTGGGAGAAGTGAGAGAAGCCAAGTGGTGTCAGCAGGAGGGACGGACTGCAAAGCTACGGGGTGTCTGTAAGTGTTGGATTGCCCTGGTGCTCACATGGCATTTCCTTCAAGAGGAAAACTCACGCTTTGCTGGAAAGTAACACCTTCTCATACATGCCGGCTGATAAGAAGGATGCAGGCTCTCAGTCTGTGATGTTCACTAAGTAGCTGGAGCAGTTGGTGGTGGTGGCTTTTGATCTTCTCGATGTGGTACTTCAGCATTTCATGTAATCCATCCATGTCTTGCATTTTCCCAGACACGCTCTGGGCAGCACCAGCACAGCCTGTGGATGAGTGCTTGCTTTGGCATGATGGTACAAAACATCCAGGGC
Source organism: Coracias cyanogaster (assembly GCA_033124195.1). Lineage (NCBI taxonomy): Eukaryota > Metazoa > Chordata > Aves > Coraciiformes > Coraciidae > Coracias > Coracias cyanogaster. The sequence continues at coordinate 74,354 of JAVSBS010015277.1, read as the reverse complement.
TTTCCAGTGGGGCCCAGAAGCCCACACACAACCACGGCAGGTTGAGGAGCAGTGGGGTTATGAGCTTGTAGAGAAAATGTCTTTTTAATGATCATTTAGAAAACCAAACCCAAACCCTTTCAGTAAACAGAGCCAATGAATTGAGTTTTACACCGTCTCATCTTCTGGCTTCAGAGTAGGGTTCAATGAAGGAAAAAGACTAGGAAGGGTAGGAAAAGCTCAACTCTATATCTATGGAATTGCTGTCTCTCAGTGGAGAAGGGCCATGGCTCTCTCTACCCAAGGGAGTGACTAACAAAGGGAACAACTGAACTGCGTCAGAAAAAAGCTTAGCATTTGCAAAGGTTGGGCTAAACAATGCCTGCATGGCAAACCCACCAAGGTTAGACTGCCTCTGGGCTATTAAACCCTTCCTTGCTCAGCAGCGTGTATTTGCTGATGTTTAGAGGTGGTTAAATATCAGATAAAAGGATCGTGAAGCTGAGTCTATGTTGATAATTCAGGTCTAGGACGAGATTTTCAGCACTTTTTGAATTTCAGGTGAGCCTGGACAGAGGGAAATATTTCTTGTGTGCACAGTGAAAAAAAAAAAAAATTAAAAAAATCAAAGCTTTGAAGTCCCAGCTGGTGTTTCCTGCTTCTAAACTGCCCAGTTTTGGTAGAGGAATGGATTTTCTTTCATAAACTCCCAATTGTAGTCAATTGAATGGAATTCTGCGATTTTACTTGGCCGAGTTTCCCAGGCAAGTCAACTGCTTTGTTCTGAAGAGCTGGAAAAATACTTGATGGAGCTCAGAATTGCCTTCTAGGTGTCGTCTCATTGCAAAGAATCCATTTTCCTTCTGTGTAGGAGCAGACAGATGTATTTCTGGGTTAACAAAAATCGTTTGAAACTTCGGCACAGTCACAAAAAAATGTCTGTAAAGCAATGATATCTCCGGAGCCAAGGACCTTTTTGCTGCCAGATGCCTGCTATTTTGAAAATCTTTGAAGTTTTCAGAGAGAGATCCACTAGGATATCTTTCAATATGAATGATTTTGTGCTATAGGGATACTGTACAGAAGTACATAGTGTGGAGAAGTAATTACATGTGTCTTAAAATGAATCTCTAACTATTTCAAGGTTAAGGAGTCCACAGTGGTCATCTAACTTCATTCAGATTTATATTCTTGTGAAATGCATCTGACTTCAATTATTTCATATGTTACTCTTAAAAAGGGAATATATTGTCCTTCCATTCCTCCTCCCATCCATCAATCTAATCTAATTTAATCTAATCTAGTCTAAACTAAAATAATGAAGACAGACAACCCTTCAGAGCCGAACACAATTAATTCATCCACAGCTGAAATGTTGGGGTTTTTTTTTCATTTGAAATTTCCCTGCCGAGTTGGACGAGGCCTAAATTTTTGCCATAACTTCAGTAGAAGCAGGCTATCATCTAGCCCAATGCATAGCACAGATGCCTGAGCGTAAATAAAAAACATGGTGCTACTTTTTCCAAGCTAACTAATGAAAAATCAAAATATTCTGAAATGTAATGCTGGTGCTGGCTGTCTTCAGGCATTCGTTACTAATGTTAGATGTCCTAACAAGGAATTCTCAAAAGATAATTTGGATTTAATTGTTTTCGTCCTGCTACTTAGTATTATTACAGAGAATCTGTCGCTTATGAGAGAAATACCCTTTCCTGTGCACTTCTCCTGGAAAGGGCTTGCTGGGCGCCCGCAGTGCAGCAACAGAGCTGCAGAGGAAGGAACGCGCTGGTCTCAGGCCTTGTCTGGCATGGGCAGAGGCAGTTTAATACTCTGTGCAGAAGCTGTGTTTTCCAGCTCAGAAAATCATTTTCAGGTTATCTCATGTCGTTTTGGAAAAGGTTTAAGCTAAAAGTTTAAGGCTAAGTTTTAAGCTAAAGAACACAACGCATGTCCCCAGGCCACCGTGCTGGTTTGTTGGCTCGTTTGTGCAAGTGTAAATCTACTGGTATAATGCATAAACCTGGGCTGGAAAGACAATCAAGGCCCTGATTAACTGAAATGGGCTGAGGAAAGGCAACCCTTCAAATGGAAGAGAAGAAAGACGAGGTTACCTCACTGGGGCTTGAGCAGGGAGAAACCCTCAGGAGTCCTGGAATGATAGAATCATTCAGGTTGCAAAAGACCCCTAGGGTCATCTAGTCCAACCTTCTTCAAACATCTCCCTATCCCCTAGACCATGTCTCAAAGTGCCACATCTACCTGTTTTTTGAACACAGGTCTTATCAAGGCAGACAACAATTTCTGGAGGATCCCTCTCTTGACCAGAAAAGTAACTTGGGATGGCTACTGTGCTCACCAAGGTACCCCATTACCATAATTTAGGTGGGATTAGGATTGTGTCTGTGTACACAGCAGCAAACCCATTTGTAGAATCACAGAATCACAGAATCATTATGGCTGGAAAGGACCACCAGGATCATCAAGTCCAACCTTCATCCTAACATCTCTCTAGCCACTAGACCATTGCCTCAAGTGCCACATCTACTCGTTTTTTAAACCCTTTCAGGGATGGTGACTCCACCACCTCCCTGGGCAGCCTGTTCCAGTGCCCAACCACTCTCTCAGTAAAGAATGTCTTCCTAATATCTAATCTAAACCTCTCCTGATGCAACTTGAGGCCGTTTCCTCTTGTTCTATCATCAGTAATTTGGGAGAAGAGACCAACAGAGATTTACTTGCTCATTTTCCAGTCATTGCTGGAAGGAGGCCTTGCTTTAGGTTGGGTCTGTAGGTGTAGAGTAATGGTGGGATGCTACGTATATGTGTATGTTATAGGGCTTCCCTGTCCTTGCCTTCTGCCATCCCTGGCAGGATGCTCGGTCCTGTGCACGAGCACATCCCATGCGCTTGGGTGGTGGTGCGTTGTCGGGGAGCAGCAAAGCACCCTGCGCTGGTGAAAAAACACACGCTGGGCTCGCCTATATTGGGATAAATCTACTGATTTTACTGGAGTGGTCCCAGATTTGTATGAATGGAGTAGGGTTTGTAGGCCCCTTCTGTGTATTTAATGGGAAATCTCCCCGTGGAAGGTGGAGGACGAGGGATGGGAGAAAGCCCCACGGTTTCGGATCTCCGAGGAAAAGCCTGAGAACTCTTGCCTGCATTGTGAACCCTGTGAACTCCAAAATCAGTTCAGAGAGTTTCACAAACCCTCAAATTCCAGCGGGCTTTGCCGTGCCCGGTGGAAATCCCTCGGTTTCTTGTCATCCCCTTTTTGTTACTTTTGCTCTCTTTTATTAGCAGGGAAGCACAGCTGTACAATCTCTCCCATCTCAGCGTAATTGCATTAGACACTTGGAGGCCGTCGGATTGCCATTCAAGCTGGTATATAATGAATTTACTTGACATGCAGAGGTCCTTATGTCACAAAAGGTTTTCTCATTATATCTGAGCTTTTACTTGTTTATCGAGAGTCTCCAAACCCTCACGCTCTCCCCACTCAAAGAGCGAGAGAAGTGCTGCAGGAAGCTGCCTTTTAGTGCAGTATTCATCAGAAAAGGCCCACCTGGCTGTAACTTTTAGGTTTTATTTGAAGATTGCAGGGGAAGATCTGCCTGTAAATGCCTGCTATGAAGAGTCAGTATCAGTGGACAACATGGACAGGGGTGATGCTTTATAACTGGCAGAGTAATGGTGTCCCTAAGGCATGTTGGGACACCTGTGGATTTTATCTCTCCTTCACAGTAAGGTGAAACTGTATTTGAACCCAGTGGGTGCACCTTTGTCCTTACTGGAGGTAGGTTGACCCCATGAGCTGGTCTTGATAAAGCCTGTAGCACGGTTAGGCAGATGTGGTGCAGCATTCCTGCTCGGTCCTTCCTGGCTCCTGGGCTTGACCGGTTCTGCACATGGCACAGGCTGCAAAGGGCTCCTCAGTGTGCAGTAGACACTGTCTCGAGCCTTCATCCTTCAGCGAGGTGGAATGCGTTCTATGATTCTACAATTCTATGATTCTAAGATTCTATGATTTTATGGTTCTACGATTCTATGATTCTGCAATTCTGCAATTCTCTGAGCGAAGTTCTGCAAAACCCCACAGGAGAGATGCAATTATGCAACTCCCCATCCTCTTTGCTCCCATAACCCTTGGGAATATGCAGGATCATACCCTCCGGAGTCTCCATTGGTGAGCGGCAGCACTGGGAGCAACTGGGACCCCTGGTAAGAGGCTGCCTGCTCCCAAAGGGCCGTTGGCATGTGGGGCTGCCATTGCGAGGGCAACTGCAGGCTCTGACAGTCTTGACAAGTGTCCCTGTAAAACCAGAACGGCTCAGAAAGGGTTTTGCAGCCTGGCTTTCAGCAGCCCCCTTTGGCACAGGGTCCCTGTGCCCAGCCCTGCTGGGGAAAGCCCGGGGCCCTCCTGATTAGCCTGTTCCTGAGGCCGAGCCAGGGCCGCTGCAGCACCTCGGTAATAATTCCTGGCTATTGTCCGAGGGCTTTCTGGGAGCGATGTGATATTGTTGCTTCTCCGTGATGCTGGGTGCTCCGGCCGGCTCCGCTCTCCAGCAAGGCCCAGGGTGGGAGCAATGTCTCACATGAATGAGATAAGAGAAGACAAAGCAAATGGGGAAGAAAGGAAGCTTGTAGCTTTTCAAGTTCAATGAGGCTTACCAGGCTTTCGGGGGCCTCTTCAAATCAGAGGCCGAGTTAAAAGAACATGCAGAATTCAAAGCCTGTCCTTTTCCAGGCCCTCTGCCCGCTTTGACAATCCTCCCAATTCATGTTTACTCTTGTTTCTCTCCCCTCCTCCCCCCCATCCTACCTTCCCCACACAGACACGCACTCAACCCTTCTCCCCGTACGCAATCGTCCCCCCCAGATCTGTTCGAAGCCGCCCCTGGTCCGGCGATGCCTGGCCACGGGAGCAGGTGGGGTGGCTGTTTCCATGCCCCCGGATCCTGAATGTGGGATGTATGCAAATGGCAGCGAATGGTGGGCAACATCAGAAAAGGATACAATGGACCCCCTTAATCCCTCATTGCCCAGAGCTGTCTCTCACCCCGGTGAAACACAGCAGCAGAATGGGGTATAAACAGTTCCTCTCGCATTGCAAACATTAAAGTGTTTCGTTCGCTGGCAGGCTCACACTTTGGAAAGTTGCTGCGATGGGGAGCACAAAGGCTGGGTGCTTTCGTCCTGGGAATTACAGTATGAGCCACCATTTTCTTGGAGAAATCAATCGAAGGCTGCAAGTGGGGGGACCTGGAAGGACAGGAAGGGATCTTACCTCCGTTTAAGCCGCTTTGGAAAATGGTACTTCATTTGCCAAAGGAGGTCAATGCACCTGAGACAATTCCATAAGGGCTCTGTAATAAGTGGTGGTACGTGGCTTAGGTGGGATCCGTGTCTGGCTGCTCGGCCATGGCAACTTTAAGGGTTGGCCACACGTCCCATCTCTCCCTCATCTCCTGGGCAAGCACAAGGGATTATTGCTAATGACCTTGAAGGCAGGTAGATAAATGCAGATGACCTTTGCCCATGTGCTGCTCAACTGCTGGTGGAGTGTCTTCTTCTCCTGCCCGGCCTGTATTCCTGGGCAGGATGTGGACACCTCATGTCCACCCCACCACTCTGTCCTGTTGGAAGCTCAGACCATGAACTTTTAATGAAAGGCAGCTGAAGACCTATAAGAATGGAGTTTGTCTATGTACATGAAGAGAGTGTCATCTGGGGTGGGTGACTTTTTAGGCTATCACAGCCTGACATGGAGGTTGGACCCTGCTCTATTTTGCCTCTCCTGAGCCCCTGACACTGGGATTGGGAATGTTTTTTTTCCCAGTCACCACTTGGAGGTAATAATGAACCATGCACGTGGGCCCCCATCCGTGGTTCACCAGGGCTTTGCCTCAGCTCTCAAACCAACAGCAAAACATGCAGCTGGGGCAAATCCAGAACCTTCCTCTGACCTTGTGCTGCTCTGGGGACTTAAAAGGGATGAGGAGCTGGCCCTGTGTGTTTGGAAAACTCCACCAGGCCCTTTCTTCTTCTGGAAATGGGTTGTTCTGTCCTAGGAAAGAACCAGTGCTGAAGGCTGGAGGGAAACAATTGCCAATACTTTAATTTTCTTACTTAGGAGCTCAGTGCACGTTAAAGGCACTCAAGGTGTTAACTGTCATCTGGTTCCATACTACTCATGCGATCCTGGGCATAGATCTATAATTTCCACCTCCCCTTCTCGACTAGCCTTATAAAAAAGAGAATGAAGAAATCATAGAATGGTTTGAGTTGCAAGGGACCTTAAAGATCATCTAGTTCCAACCCCCCCAAATGGCAAAATTCCCATTTGATGGTCTGTCTGCTGTCACCCAGCTGGGTGTGAGATGCTGTGAAATACTCCTGCAGTTTTTCCATCCTCTGCTGTCTACAGGTGGCAGTGGGGATGTCCCATCTTGACATCAATCTCAGTGCTGAAAGGAGCAAAAGGAGTATGAAGCTCCAGGACCAAAGCCCAGGTGGTCAGTTGTGATTTAGAAGGATCTCTGATTCTTGCTGCATACCTGGCAGGGACCCCAAATAGGACGGAGCTGCCGCTTCTAAGAGTTACCACTTCTTGTTTTGGTTGGTTCTTTTTTTGAAACGGGGCTGGAATAGTGTCTGTGGAGCACTGCACTCCAAAGCCCTCGCTGAACAACGGAGAATTTGCTTGCCAACTACAACACTTTTTAAGGACTCTGTCGACAGAGTCAGCAACTACCCGAGTTTCTCTCCCTTCGCAGCCGTGCAAATGAGCTGCAGGGGTTGATGAAGGCACAGGGGTGGGGGAAGACCGATGTGACAATCATGGCGAGTCACCAAAGCGGAGGGAGCGGAGCAGCCCCGTGCTTGAATGCGGCCGAGCTCTGTCTCATTTGCCGCCGCGTTGTGTAGCCCCATTGAGCGCGGGGAGGGTTCTGCAGCGCGGTAACACAGAGGTGGATTGTGCCTCGTGGGCTCAGTTGTCAGTGATCAGCAGGGAGATGACAGATCAGGACCAGCTCCTCAGCTGACATGAGTTGCAAAAGTGTCACTGACCTTGTGTGGCCCTTTGTCACTATTGTCTCAGCTCCTCTGAAAAGAAACCCTTGGTCTTGTTTTTCTCCTCCGGGCTGGGAAAGTGATTATTATTATGTCCTGGCCTTTGGTTGATGAAAATATGTGCCGCTTTTGTCACACGTTTCTCTATCCCAAGTGCGTTTCCCGCCCCCCCCAAAGTTTGCTGTTCACATTTTGTGTGAATCTGGTGTTTGCTAAACTGGCACAGACTGGGGGGAGTGGAGGCAGGGAGTCAGGTACACCTCAGCCCTGCCTGGTAGACCCTGGCCTCAATCCCCACAGGACTTTTTTTCACCCCACATCTGACCCACAGCACAGTTCTGGCCCCTCCCCAGACATGTGCCAGCACCACATGCTCCCACCCGCAGCCCTCCCGGCACCTCCACCAGCCTCTTTGGAGCAGCCTTTTGCTGCCAGGCTAAATGCTGTGGGGCTTTTAAGGGAGACAAATGCCAGGAAGGGCTGAGGAAGTGCATCAAAGCCATTGCCATAAGATGCTGAATCCCTGACACAAGATAGGACAGGATGGGGTAGGATAGGAGAGGGTAGGATAGCATAGGATAGGATAGGATAGGATAGGATAGGATAGGATAGGATAGGATAGAAAAGGATGTTTGTGTTTATATATACATAGATATACTGGAGCATTTCTCTGATGAGGAAAGACTGAAAGCCCTAGGACTGTTGAGCTGGAGAAGAGAAGCCTCAGAGGGGATCTGATCAATGCTGAGCAAGAGCTAAAGGGTGGGGTCAAGGGGATGGGGCCAGACTCTTGTCAGTGGTACCTGGTGACAGGACAAGGGGCAACGGGCACCAACTGGAACCCAGTGCTGGCAGGGTAGAAGTTACAGTCTTTGCGGGATGTTTAAAAATTCTGTATCAGGAATGTTACCAGACCAGTCCCCCGCTGCACAACTTTGTAGAGTCGCTCTGAAGTTAATAGTAACACAAAGGAACCCAGATGCAAAATCTTCCCTGGTGCAGGCAGCATTTCTGAGCTGGTAGAGACCAGGAGCATCGCTCCGAGGTGACTGTGCTGCCTGTTTATCTCTTCATCTGTGTATGTGCAACGACTCTGGGAGATGGTTTTAGACTGGACATTAGGAAAAAAATTTTCACGGAAAGAGTAGTCAGATCCTGGGATAGGCTGCCCAGGGAGGTGGTTGAGTCACCATCCCTGGAGGTGTTTAAGGGTCGTTTAGATGTGGTGTTGGGGGACATGGTTTAGGGGAGAACTTGTAGAGTAGGGTTGATGGTTGGA
>JAVSBS010015277.1:42050-64730 GCA_033124195.1 Coracias cyanogaster | reverse complement strand
GAACTTGTAGAGTAGGGTTGATGGTTGGACTCGATGATCCCAAGGGTCTTTTCCAACCTGAATGATTCTGTGATTCTGTGGTTAGTGAGGCTCCTGTTCTCCCAGGTCTCCCTGAGCTGTGGAGCAGAGATGTGATATTCTGGTAAAATTGAAAGATATTGTTTCTATTTCTTTTTTTTTTGTACACATATATAGGGGGATTTTTTAAAGGAGTGGTTTCCATATAGATGATACCATGAAGGAAGCAGAAGGACTGAGCTTACACACATTAAGAAATAAGGGCTATATCTACCATGTAAGCCTGGATATGGCATCTTCAGCTGGAACAGTGTCAATTGGGCTGTGGATGGATTGCTGTTTAATTCCCTGTTTGAGCTGCAATTCAGCCAGTGCTGCCTGCTTAACACTTGCTAAACAGAATGTGAGTGCAAACTTCAAGGGCCACAAACCTGCCTGGAAAGAGGGTTTTCCTAAGGGGACTGGTTTCCAAAGTGTTCTACACTGTGGCTGCGCTGCGTGGAACTCGTGGGAGCCCACAGGCAGCTCGTCAGTCAGCCAGGAGGGCCCCTCATTAAGAAGATGAGGTCTCCATTGTGGACTTTAATGGCTGGACAATGCCAATGGAGGAAGAGTGGCGATGCGGGAAGCATCGGGATCCTGCAGAATGGGAGGATGGACGTGCAGCTGAAGCTGTCCCCAGCACTGCCAGCAGATAATGGCCATTCGGTATCGCCCAGTTCTTTGGGGCTATAAAGCTGATGGGCTGAATCAAACTATGGTAACAGCATTGATTTTAACAGTGTTAGATTAAGGGATGCATTTGGCTCTGCAATTGCTCGTTTTCATCTAATAAAGCAAGGTGAAGTCCCCTCTCTGGTGTCACTCCAGTGGCAGCCAGTAGTGGGGACAGCATGTAGGAGGGATACATGGGGTTGCAGACATGTGCCTTAGACAGGAGCAGGTGAGAGGGAAGAAGATCAACAAAACCAGTCTAACAATAGCAATGCATTTAAAACAAGTCTTTTCAGCAATGGATTTTGGCAGTGCTCGGAACAGTAGCTCAGCGAGGCAGACAGATGTAGCTAGCACATAATGGAAAACCATGTAACGGAGCTGTGGTTGGATGAATCTCTGGAAGCCAGCATTGCCCAGGTCCAAACCACTGACTGCTTCATGCCTCTGACCCATTGCTGTGTCCCTGAGCTGCCACGGAGGCTGCTGTGGCTCTACCTGCTCATCCTCCTGGGTCCCACCAGCCAGTTTTAGCCACAGATAACCGAGGAGTGGTGGTCTCAGAGGTGATGACACACAGTAACGGAACAAGAGGCTGAGCAGGGGGCACGGAGGCTGCAGGGTGAGCCCAGCCCTCAGCAGACCTGCTGGAACACCCAGATGAGCAAACACCATGTCATGGTCCTTTAAGTGAGGAGCAATTGCTGTGCTAAACGTTACTTATTGCTAGGACTGAAGCCAGTGTTTGAAATAAATCTTGGCGGTTTTAGCAGTTTTGCTAATGCTTGTGGAAGAAATAGACTTTAGTGCAGTTGCTCCTGATTTATGCAAAGTGGGAGAGGGATTAGATGAAAATCTGAAAAGCAAGTGTCAGTGTCCTTCAAAACACTCTTAAATGGGGTCAGGGAAAGCAATTTAGGGGGAAGCAAAGGGCTAAATATGAATCATGTGGAGAAAATCCTCCTATGAGACTTTTAATGTGAGATGCTGGATCAGCTGTACCACCATCTATCAGCTGGCGGGCTGGGAAGGGGTTGAGCCATTTGACTGCTTTGTGTGACAGTCTTGGTCCTGAGCAGCTAGTCTACAGATAAAAGGAAAGGTAAAATGAAGTCAGATGTCATTTATAAAATCATTCTCAGATGCAGGTGGTGAGTTGGCATCCATAAAACAAATACAATTGTGAAAGAAAGGTCTTGTGATTGAGGTGGCCCTAGATCCTGGTCCCACCCCCGTGCTGGGGTGGCATCAGACATTGGCTGTGGTGTGTTTGCCAAAGTGCATTCACTCTAGAGAGATTTCAGCTTTCACCTTCACCAGGGCAGACATGAGGCAGGCGGAGGGGTGCAGCGCCTTCTCTTTGGTGTGGCTTTGTTTGAAGGTTGTGGACAACAACTTGCCCATGTGAATCCAGCTGTCTTGCAGCAGATGTCTTCGATCTCTAGCTCAAGCACACTCATCCAGAGGTTAAAGAGAAGAACAACTTTTCAGTAAGGAGTGAAACGTGCCCTTTTCCTCCCTAAATTCTTCAGCGTTACTCTGGTGGTCGTTGTTATCAGTAAGTGCAGCTAAGACATCCTCAGGAGACTTCACTGTAACAGAGGCCATCCTCTTTTGTTTCCTTGAGGAAAAAAAGCCTTGGTATGAAAAAGCCATAGGGAGATTTCAGGTAAACCTGAGAACAGACCTCTTCCTCAAAAATGGACCAGGAGCTGAAAGGATGCCACTGCATCATCACTGGGATGGGTGAACTCAGCACTTCTTTAAAGCTGCAAAGGTAAAACCACCAGCAAAGATCAGAACAATCTGTGGATACAGCTCTTAATTTATGCAAAAGTTTAAATTTCTTTTCTCATGGTTTGGAGACAGATTTTGTTCCACTGCTACAGTGAAAGTCTGGCCATAACCTTTGTGAAGGTCAGAGAAGGGCTTGTTAAGTGGGAATGACTTTCGGAAGATGGTTTGAACTTGTTTGGGTATCTTGGGTCATGGAATTTGGATGAAAACTTTTTGTTTCTGAGCTATCAGGGTTTCTGATTTCTGTCAGACCTGGGAACAGCATTGGCTGGGGAATTTCCCTCCTCCTGCATCCTTCTCCCCACCCTCCACAGGTAGGGTGGTTGCAGCAAAGGCTGGTGCTCACTGCAGGAGATACTGAGCACGTTACTCCAGTTCACTGCCAAGTGTTGACAGCTCAGCAGGCGCTGTACAGAGAGCCCTGGCCTGGCACCTGCTGGAAAATGTTCCTGCTTTACCAGTACACACAGTTTCCACAGGCATTTTGACCGGTCTTATCAGAAAGGCCAGTGAATAAACAGCCTGTCTGAACTGAGCTCTTTCTTTACCCCAAGAAAGAGCTCTGTGGATCACAGCTGGTGCCAAGAGATGCCCCAGGAGAAGCTTGCATTCAGCTGCTCATAGTGCTCTGGTTCTGTGAGTAACAGGGATGGTTTCCTTTCCAGGACTGCTGGTCTTTGCACTTAATATGCCATTTTTTACAAGGGCTGTAATGATGAGGGGAGCCAGAGATGCTGAGGAACAGGCAGGTCATTCTTTGCAAGCGCCAGATGATATACAGCACACTATTAGCAGGGCGATGCCCTTCTTTCAGAAACCAAGCAAGATTTCTTACGTAACCCATGGGTTTGATCTGCACCAGGCTAGCTCTTTTTCATGTTTGTTAGTTCTAGTGAAGCAGAAGTATTTCTGCTTTTTTGTCTGTCATAAATTCAGAGCAGGCTTGTGCCGGCTGTACGGCTAAAACTGAAAGACCCTCCTCCCAGGGCATTGAAGGCAGCTAAGAGGGACATGAGCAGATTGCCAGGCGATCAACTAGCCCCAAGGTAACCTGTGCTGGGGGATTTGCTTTGGGCTCTTGCTGGTACCCATCTTCTTTTCCTTCCCACAGTGTCAGTACTTTCTGCCAGATGGCTATTATTTTTTACAGGACTACAGACAATTATACCTGTCAAGGGCATGCCAGAGTAGTTAGCGTTTATGGTGTTAAGGAGATTACGTTCTAAATGTTAATGGCAGACACAGATGTGGTAACTTTCCTCCTCAAGGTCCGCATTAGATCACCGCTCCGCAGGGCTGGTGGATGCTGTGAGAGTCGCAGATGTACAATGTGAGCACCCTTCGGTACTGGAAGCATGCCTGTACACACGCAGCTGATGCTCACACACTTTGTCACCACATGCAGGCACAACAGCATCTTCCATCGTTCACATGTGACAAAGTTGTGCAGCACTCAAGCCTAGAGACATTTTCTTCCACGTGGTTCTCTGAGCTGAGTCACATCTGCAAGTATCAAGGAGTTGCTGAGTGTTTCCCGAGGGTTTAGGTTGTGGGGGACATTTCTGTTGCCATTACAGCCAAAATTGATGTGGGGACCCATGATGTTTCCAGTCTCTGCTGCTGCTTGCCTGTGTTTTCAAAGGCCAGAGGGTTTCACTGGTTGTCAGACGCTCGGGAAGGGCAGCACCATGCAGAGGGTTGGACATGGGGTGGTGTAAGACATGTCTTATGCCCCCAGGGCTGCTGGTGAGTCTCTGGGTCCTCTCAAGAAAGGATCTTCTCAGCTCAGATTGCACACACATCAAAGCAGGAGCCAACTCTTTGTGTTTGATGGCTCAATCAACACCTCCAGCTGCAGCTGCAAGGAGAAAACTCCAAAATAGCTGCTGCTCGAAATGGTTCAGAGACATCAATTTATGCCAGAGCCATCAATCTTCCCTAGATGCACTGGAAACTGTTCCTAACTTTGTGAACCAGAACCATTTTTCACATGTAAAGCGGGTGTTCACTCCTGAGCCCTCCACACCTGGTACCTCTTGGCCCCAGGTCTAAATGCTGCCAGGCTGCAAAGTAAAATTCTCATCCTGGCTGCAAGGAGGATGGTCCCTCATCCAGGCTGTCTGGTGGATGGTCCCACCAGGCAGCAGCAGCACTTTGCTCAGAGTACTCTATACAGACTGTGCATTGCATCTGGACAAGCTGAGAGGAGACTATTTGTTGTCTTGTTGGGTTTTAGGTCGTGAAAAAAGTGAAGGCTGAGGCTGAATAATGAGGTCTCCCAGTCTCTTGCCTGGGAGCACAGATCTAGAAGTCACCCATGTTTGGCCCCAAGGAGACAGCCCTTTCCCATGGTCCCAGGAAAGCTGGATTCAAATTCCCATAACAAAATCACTTGGCTTTTCCTGCTGGTCTGCAGCCAGGCTGGTCAGAGGGTCTCAGAGGATGTTTCAGCTCACCGTGCCTCAAGCTGTTTCTTCTGTCTGAAGGCTTGTTGTGCAGACACGGGCAGGATTTGTGACTGTTGACTCCAGGGCACAGCAGTGGTTAACACCAGGGGCAGGTCTGGCCCTTCCTGTTTATTCTTTCCAAGGGCATCTGTCCTCCCACGGCTAAAGGGGAAGGTAAAGTAGAAATGAAGAGGAGAGTGTCCCAGACACTGTCCTTGAAGGGGAGAAAGGAAAACTGAGTGAAGAAACGAGTAGTTAAAATTTTCTGTTTCTTCAGGTCTCCTATGTCTGACTCTGATGTATCAAACACAGGCAGAGGTGAGAGGGGTTAGCAAACCTTGGGAGGGTACCCCCAAAATGCCATTTTTTGACACTGATTTGGTTAAAGAATAAGGAAATTCATTGCTGCTTCTTACATGAGACTGCCTTCCTAAGCACGGAGAAATCCCGCGTCAAGGTTGGTGGCTGAGTGATGTCCTTGACAGCACTGGGCCATATTCTGCTCTCAGTTACACCAGCACAAGTCAATGTGATGGGTGAACCAGGGCATCACTGCCAATAACGAGTTTGGCTTAGCAGGGTCTTGGTTCCTCGTTGCTGTGTTGTGCTGACTGCAGCAGGGTATCTCCCCTCCATCCAGGAATCTGAAAGGATGGATCGGATCAGCTGATGAGCACCAAGACCCACTTGGAGCAAATAGGGGCAAATATGGCACGTTTATGGCTGTGTGGTGACTGTTTACAGGCAGCATCTGCGTTTGGAATGGGAGAGACACTTTCCAGGGCTCACAGGATAATGAATGAGCTGAACTCTTGACAAGGGTCAGCAGGTAAGTTGCTGAGCATCCAATCCAGCCATGATTATTGACCAAACCCAGCTCCGTGCACAGCTCTCCAGAGCATTTCCAGCCAGTGGGATAAATTAATAACAGCACACAAATGTGAATAATCATCTCAGATGTTGCAATGTCAGCGTGACTGCAGCATCTCAAGGAGGAGAGTGTTTTGGTCCTGCCAGCTGAGCACCCTCCCGAAGGAGGAGGAAGGAGGACTGGCATTCTCTACGGAGAAATGTTATTAGTGCAGGACATGACTTTGATACGATGCATTAACTCATCCCCCCCCCCCAACCAAAGAGTCTCCAAATCCAGGAACAGTGAAAGGAAACCAAACAAATATGTCTGCACAGAGTCCATCCATCCGACTGTTCATCTGCTTGTCTGTAGATGTTGCAGAGTCACCCAGCACTGAAAGAACTTTTCCCATCTGACACGTTCCAGCAACTGCAATGTCTTTCAAGAGCACTATGAGCTTTGCCAGCTTCCCAGGACTGAACAGATGGAGACATGAAAGGTCTCGGGCCAGTAGCACATACACCATTTATGGAGCACAGCAGGGTTGGTTTCAGGAGCAGAACAAATTTCACAACAGAGCTGAAAGGCTTTGGAAGTGGCTCTTGCTTTCCTGAAATCGGTGGACAACTAAATTCACTGAAAATGAGCGAAATGGCAACACTTCCACTGTTTTGGCAAGTTCTGGATGGTTTGATATTTTAGTTGATACTCTCATTTTAATGCAGACTTGGGGATTGGCAGAAGCAGAATTCAGTTCTTATTTCTCCAGGCAGGACATTTGGTTTGGTCACCCTGGGAGCCCTTCCAGATGAAGTTTTAAAGTAGAATTCTAAAGATAAGAGTTTATATCCAGAAAAATGCAGAAAAGTTCCCTATCCAAGTAATGTTTGGCACTGAAAAGAACAGTCACTCTAACTATGAAACACCATCTGCAGCTATGCTAGAAGGGATTTTACTGTTCTTTCTATTATAAGGGTTGACTGAAGGCATCTCACATATTGTAGATTTCATTGAAGTTTTGAAATTCTAAGTTTTGATAGTAAACATTACACCTCTATAAGACTGAACCTTTTTTTTCCTTCTGATTTTAATGTTTTTAGCTTCAAAGTATTGAATAATTGAGTAGAAAAACTATAAGGGAAGAATTTCCAAAACCTGTTTACCCTTCCTCTGCTCTCACTGTTTTCCAAGGCTCTGTCCAGTGCCTTCTACACCATTAAGCCTGAGAAAGGCAGCACCTTTCTCCTTTGAATATCAAACTCTCACGTTGCAGAAGGTGCCTATAGAGATACATTATAACCATCACCTTAAAAGTACTGGATCAAGCAGAAAAAAGGCCTTTGAAGAGCAGAAGCATCTTCCTTGCTTTGCTCTTCTGCAAGACTGGGCAGATAGGACCATGCTGGGAAGCTGGATGCGGGTTGCAGAAGGTAAACGCTGCCCGTTCTGTGCTCAGGAAGCTTTGACTTGAAAGACCTCAGTGTCCAGGTTTAATTCTTCTCAGACTGAAAAGATTTCTGCAAAATCCCAGCTAGAAAAGCAAACTTGTCTCACTCTGCCTGCAGCCCCCGCTCACAGATTAGTTTCAATCGGGACTCAGCTCTAGTAAACCAACCTGCTCCTTTTTTGAAGTTAGCAGAGCTACACAACTTTATACGGCCCAAAGCGTCCAGCCCAAAGAGCTCTGCAACTTCCAAAGGCAGATGTTTCTCAGCCTCTCTTTGTGCTTGTTTCTGCAATTTTATTCACCAGATATAACTCACAGGAAAAGCACCTTTTGGGTTCGGAGGGAGGCTGTGACGCCTTATCTACAATTGTGCAACCAGCTGTTGGGTTCATTTCCTGCAGTCGTTTCATGTATCAGTGGAATGCAGTTGGCTGCAGAGTCTGAATGAAGCATTACACGTAGCTTTGATTGTGTTTTCTTCAAGGCCTGACCTGGAAATGGCTGTCATCCATCCCATGGGTATGAACCACGACAGGTTTGTGTGCTGTCTGCTAACTCTTCTCGGCTTGGGACAAGCACTGGGCACAAGCAAGATCCCCAGCCAGGCTGAGCTCCCGTTCATGCTAGGTGCCGTATCCCCTACACGAAGAGGCAGTGCTCAGTACTAGTCAGGTGTCTCCAGTCTGGGGTACTTCACCTCAAAAGCAAGGTATGGGGCAAGAGTGATAGTTCAAAGCAACAAGTCAATGCTATTCAAGGCCCAAAAATCCTCACCTGCAAGAATGGTTTGTAGTTATTCGTTCTGGACAAGAAAGAACACAGTCTGAAAATGAAGAAAGGCCACCTGAAAAGATGTAGCACATCATCCATGGAGGAGAAAATCCCTGGCCTTAAATTTCAGCAAAAAATCAAGGTTAGAGTGTCAGGATAAGCAAGAAGTGCAGCAGAGCTTGGGCTAGACATGTGAGGAGAGCAACAAGTGTCCATCACTGATGGTCGCTCCAGCAGCAATGTAGCACATCACCTCATTTTCAAAGCCCACAACTGCCACGTCCCAGCCTGGCTTTCTTGCATAGACTGTTCTGCTGCAGTGAGTGCTCCTATCAAGTCTCTAGTCAAAACAGATCAGTGTCACAGCGTTGGTAGAGTTTTCCTTTGCTCTAAAGAGTGCATTGAAGGGCACCTAATACGTTAGGAGAAGGAGAGGTGCCACCATTCACTCCGCTTGTCACTTTGCATCTGGTTGGTGGTGCCAGGAATGAAATCCAGCAGTCCAGGGGAGCAGGATTAATTTGTTAATGAATGATAAGGAAAGGACCTGCTGCAAAGGGGTGCTGGAGGAGGCAGCGTGCAGAAGTGATCGTTAAGGAAAGAGCTGTTCCATTGATGCATGAGATAAATGGAGAGATAGATGGATACGGTGCAGAGTCAAATGGTAAAGTATATCGCAGAGACACAAGGTGCCTCCTAAAGAATCACCATGATGTATGTGGGCTTGGATTTTCAAAGTCACCTAAGGGTAATTTCTTTGGAGTTTTTAATATAATGTATTGGTTTGCTGGGAAAAAAAGAGAAACCAATCCATTTTAAAACAACCAGGAGAAGACAAACAGTCAGCTGTAATTGAAAAGCATTGAGAGCTACGTATCCATTTTGAAGAGGAGGGTGATTTTTCAGAGCTCAAAGCGATGAAGCGCCCAGCCCCTGTCATACTTCAGGGGAATGGCAGCACTTAATTCCTTCTAGTTAAAATTGAAACACAATGAATTTCATGTCAAGCCACTCCTCTGTACAGAAGAGCATGTAAAAAGGTTTCCGGAGGATGTTTAGAGGCATAACACAGGGCTATAATATGAAATACATGGCAATTTAACATACAACTACAATTGTATTATACAGCTGTTATCGACAGCAGGACTGACACAATGTCCAATTATGAAGGGGGAAATGACACCTCTTGCAGCTTAACAGCCACGCTGTTAAATATGGTCCGTCTGTGCCTTGGGAGAGTTATTAAAATGGCAGAAATTAGCGTTAAAATAATTGATTGGCATTTCCTTAAGATGCAATAATTATTCCTGTAAATCTCCTTTAGATAAGAGGACCATACCTGCGACATTAAAGGTCTCTGTGTAGTGGGGGTGACTCGATGGGTAATAAATGGCTCTAGGTGACTTCTTGTTACGGCTCTGATACTGCGTGATATTAACTTTTAAGGCATGCCTTCAGAACCCGGGAACTTTATGGACTCCCATGCTTTATGATCTTGTAACCTCAAGTCCTTCATGCTGGAGACAGCAGCTTTTTGGTTCCGTCTCGTGATTGCCAGGTATCCACGGGCATTGCTTCCCTGTCCACCCAGCTCTCCCAGTCAGCCCCTCCAATGGGTGGTAGTTCTACTGCGCTGGAATTGAACCACTTTAGACCATGTTGCCTCAGACATAAAAAGTTATCTAGGGCTTTGCCGCTCCTAAGTGATGTATGCACATTAGCTAATTAATTAATCTTGCTGAGCGGCATGTTAATTTCTTTTAATTTCCCTACTTGAGAGGTAGCATTTCCCTGAAACTAGTGTGCTGGTATAGGAAAGGATTTGCAGATTTAGGCTTTCCAAGTCAGCCTGGGGGTTTGGCTCAGAGTTATGCGGCAAAATACACGCACGTGTGTGCACGGGCAGACACTCACACAGACTGACTCTTTCCTTCACAAGACAGACATGTGCCATTTCTGCCAACAAAACAGCCATTCTGGTCCAAAAGGGGCTTTTAATGTAAGTAAGTGGCCTACGAGCTTACCTCCTGTTCTCAAAGATGCTTAAAGCCATATGCCAAAGAGGATTGAGGTGCCTTGGGGGAATTTTGATACCTAAATCCAACGTGGCATCCTGGCCGCTCTGCTTAGCTCCTGCTGCTGGCTCCACAGGCCCCTTTTTGCTGTTGGTAGAATCAAGGCTCCGTTTTTTGGTGTGTACAGAGGTACTTTGGTCCTCTCTGAAGACCAGCCCTACTGTGAAGCTGGAAGCAAAGCTCTCCCTCAGCCAGGTCCTCTCAAAAATCCGGTCCAACAGGCAGCAGACCCATCACCCATGGCTGGGCATGCCTGCCTGTGCCTCTGTTTTCCTTCCAAAGCTCCTTCTCCTAGAGGAACTCTGAATTACCCGGGTGTGCTATGGGCATTCCTGGGTGGTGGGGAAGGACGACCCAGCCTTTGAACCCTAGAGGTGATGGTCAAGCTGGACGGTCCCCTCTGGACCAGGGAATTGAGAAGATCTGTAGCACGTTTGTAATAAAGTGACAGCTACCATCCAGCTTGATTTATCAGTTCTTCCAGCCTCCAATGTGCCACGCAGCATTCAAGGACATACCCAGAATGGTTTTTACCCCAAAAGAGCCCATTTCTGAGCAGTCCTAGGGCTATGGCACAGCCTTACTGTGCCTTACCCTGAATCTGCACCTGATGCAGAGGCTTTTATACCAGCGTCATGCCTTCGTGCATGGGACAGGGACAGTCATCCAAATATAATTGTTCCGAAGGACCACACTAGTGTAATCATATGCACTTCTGGCAATAGGCTGGGAAAAGGCCATGTCACCATGACTCCAGACAGGCTGGGAGCCATTGCCCCACCTAAGGTCTAGATGCCACCAACCAGACATTGCTGCTCCCCTGAACTCGGGTGTTTTCCCTTAGCACTGATTTGGGGCCACCCAAAGGCAAGGTCAAGCAGGACTTTGTGTTGGGGGATATGGTTTAGGGGAGAACTTTGTAGAGCAGGGCTGATGGTTGGACTCGATGATCCCAAGGGTCTTTTCCAACTTGAATGATTCTATGATTCTATGACCTGGGTGATGCATAATCTCCACAGCACCCTGTCTTAGGGGTGCTCACAGATGTGCCCCAAATCAGTCATTACCTAGTGTTTTCATTTCCCTCTGGTGTGATGTGACAGCTCTTCTTCATGGGTGCAGTGATGGGGCAGGCTATCCACCTCGTCACCACCCTCTGCTCAGGATGTTGCTCTCCCAGGATGGCTGTAATCGTTCTCTGCAGGTGAGGGTCAGCCACAACCATTTCGGTTTTTGCGTGAAATGTTCTACCTTGGTGCTGTTCTGTCTTCTTCCCCAGCCAGCCCATCCTGCTTCCCGGGACCCCTTCATCCTTCTCATTTGTACTGTGCTAGAAGTGGTGACAGGGCTGACATTCCTTTGCTGAGCTTCTCAGGAACTTCTTTTTTTCCCTTTTCTTTTCTAAAAGATTTCGCAGCAGTTCCAATCAGCTGTTTATGTGGAAAGGTTGTCGAACTCATTTAAGTTCACAAGAACTTTCCCCTCTCTGAGCAGGCAGGAAGAGGGCAATGCTCCCTCTCATCTTCACTGTGATGCATTTTTAATTGTCCTTAGCTTAAAAATGCTAAAAAAAAAAAAAAAAAAAAAAAAAAGAAGGAAATAAACAAAACTGTAGGTATTATTCTAAATAAGTGCCACAAATTCAGAACTTTCTTGCTTCTGGGCTTGATTCTGGGTTGATGGCAAGTGTGGACAAGACTCCTCCCTGTTACATCTCTGATATGGGCTGAGGCAGTATTTGCATTATGCTGGAGCCACTGAAACGGTGCAGTCGTTCTATATAAAGCAACAGATTTGGGTTGGGTTGTTTTTTTTTTTTCAGTTACCTGGGGAAAAAGAAGTAGTTCAGGGCGTGCAAGTTGTCCCATTTTAGTCCAGACATCTGGGTGCATGGATTGGAGTCTTGTTTAACCGGACTGAAGTTAAGCTTGGAAATCAGATTCCATTTTGAACTGGAAAATTGCATCATGTTGCACTGCAAGCACACATCTGAAAAGCACCGTATTGCTTGAAAGCACAGAGAACGTGCAGGGGTAAGGAAAGGGATTTTCAACCCATATATCCTCATGAAGTTCCTTCAGTGTAAATTTGCAATATATTTTAGTTGACCAGATTTTGATTTTTATGGTAAGGGTGTAAAAAAATGGATTGTTTGAAATGTGATCTAAGTTTGCTGTCAACCTGCCTGCTCCCATCACAGCAGGAGCTGCTCGAGCTCAGGTCTCAGTGCTGCGGCACAGCGCTGAGGACGCTGACCACATTTTCACACTGGTTCTCCAAATCAGCCAGGTCCTTGCTGGTACCAGACACAAGTCTCACTCTGGAGGTGCTAGCCCTGCAGTTATCATTAAATTTTGGGAGAAAAGGTTTTTTCACCATCTTTTTTACACTTTTCCCCGCCACAATTCGCTTTTCTGACATAGGGCTTCCCCCCAGAATGGAGTAACTCCGATAACTGGAGGGTGTGGGCATTCAGGGAAAGGTGGAAAAGTGGGCTAGCGTAACCTCCCAAAATCAGAAGTTTGTTCACAATACTTTTTCTATTTGCATTTTCCCCTTTCCAGCCAGTTTTGTTAGTGGATGGTGTGTGTCATGGAATATAAAAGCAACATCTTCCCTACTGCAAGTGCACATAGACAGCTCTGGGCTTATGTACAGTGAGGAGGGGGAGAACACAAATCAAACCCAAACATTGTATTTTTTTTTGCATGCAGCTGTCTGGGTTGTCAGTTAGGGAAATTAGCCCATCTATCACATGTCTCTAATTTCCCATCACTTTCCCTCAAACCTGTGGGCTTTTAAAGAAACTTCTTCATTTTCCCCTCATTATTGTGTTTCTTTTGTACCTCCTCCGGTTCTTCAGTAGAAAAATCCCAGAGGATTTACATGTCTGTAAGTGAAACTTTGGAGCTTTTCTGCTTCTTGCATGAACTTACACGGCAGTAACAGGGAATGTGCCCAAACTATCGTGCCAGGGAAACGAGGAGCGAGGGATGAGCCTCTGTGTTTGGCTGGGGAGGGGAAGGGATGAGGGTGTGAGCTCAGCCTGACTTCACTAGTTCAGGAGTGACAGGGAAAGACTGGAGAGAGTCCAGTGGAGGGTTATGAGGATGATTAGGGGGCTGGAACATCTCTGTGATGGGAAAAGGCTGAGAGCCTTGGGGTTGGTGAGCTGGAGAAGCCTCAGAGGGGATCTGCTCAATGCTGATCAAGAGCTAAAGGGCCCATGGGGGACAAGAGGATGGGGCCAGACTCTTGTCAGTGGTGCCCAGCGACAGGACAAGGGGCAATGGGCACAAACTGGAACGCAGGAGGTTCCACCTGAACAGGAGGATAAACTTGTTTGGTGTGAGGGTGGCAGAGCCTGGCCCAGGCTGCCCAGAGAGGTTGGGGAGCCTCCTTCTCTGGAGACTTTTAAAACCCACCTGGACACATTCCCATGTAACACACCCTGGCCAAACTTGCTCTGGCAGGAGGTTGGAGTAGATGATCTTCAGAGGTCCCTTCCAACCCCTACTATTCTGTGATGCCTACATGGTATTAGTGGTGTGTGGGAATGTGTTACAGGGAGTTTGCCAACACCCTGGGTGCACTTGCTCTGTCTGAGGTATTTGGTAGTCTCAGCTCCTATACACGTTTGTTTGTGTTTCTTGGTGTTCACGAGGAGCTGTATTTGTGTTGGGCTGTAGGTGTGCGTGTGGCCCTGGGTGTATCTGAGCTGTCACCGTTCACACAACAGATCCCCATCCAAACCACCTGCAGGTGCATGGTCCCTCACCCTCCTTCTGTGGTCACCTGCACGCCTTCAGTCTCCTCCCTTAGTTGATGTTGTGGCTTCTCTGCAAATCCTTTAAGTTTGTTAGATTTATGAAAATGGCAGAGTAGAAAAGAAAGCTGGAACAGCTGGGGATGCCTTGGGGACGGCACTTCCTGGCCCCAAAGATTACCGTGCTATCGCGTTGCACTTAATTGTTGCAGTGTTTAGCAAATTGCATTAATTAAAGTGGCACA
This sequence comes from Coracias cyanogaster, assembly GCA_033124195.1. Lineage (NCBI taxonomy): Eukaryota > Metazoa > Chordata > Aves > Coraciiformes > Coraciidae > Coracias > Coracias cyanogaster. The sequence continues at coordinate 50,597 of JAVSBS010015277.1, read as the reverse complement.
TCTGGCCTTTTTATCAGAGGCTGTGCAGTTCTGGTTTTGATCCTGCAGTGACAGACTCTGACGGTATCAGCACCCCTGGGTAAACACTCATTACACCAGGGGAAGGCTTCCTTTATTCTGCAGGAAGCCTACAACCAGGTCTGATGGAAGCACACAAGCCTCATTGAGAAGCCTCCAGTCAGCCCTGGAAAGGAAAACCCAGTCATTAGTGAAGTTCAATCACCACAGCTCTCTTGATAGCAATGGCTACCCTGGCTGGGCTTCTCCAATTAAATCAGCTTCCACCCACATTGTAGGTTTCTCCCCAAAAAGTAACTGAATCAAATGATCAGCCAAAGTCAAAGCTCCACTGGGCACTCACCTTCACTTTCCTGTGTGAGCATCCTACAGCCCCCCCCCTCACTGTACAGAATAGCTCTGTACAGGCAAATACATTGCTGAATTTTACTTATCTAACTCCCCGAGCTTCCTAGAGCCAAGGAAGGGAGCTGAAACTCTCCAGAAAGGATTAATGCACTTTATAAGAGGTGTCTTTTGCAGCTCTAAAACTACCCACAGATTTTAAAGGGAAAAAAACCCAACTTTCAGTACAGGGATTCGGTCCCTGCGCTCCCAAATCACTGCATACTCACTCCATTGTTTCATCCCAGGTATTTTTAAGACCACATCACCTTAGTAGCACAGGTAAAGGATACTTTGCCCCCTACATCAGAAGCTATTCTTAAAATAATGGGCCATGAATGGAGCCAAATTACCTAATGGAGCCAATTATTTTAGCAGGTAATGACATTCAAGGAGTTTTTCTATAGCCAGAAACTTCATCTGCTTTTTACTTCAGGGACATTTATATCCCGGTGCATTGGGCAGGGCATTAAAGACCTCGTCGGTTGTTAGAGAGAGGTCAAGCTTAGCAAAAGGAGGGAGAGAGAGAATTTGAATAGCAGGACTCAGCCCAACATACAATGTCAAAACTGATTCTTGTGTTTGACTTTTAGACAAATAAGGCACTTAAGGAGTGGGCAGCTTACATACAACCTCACATAGTACAAACAAGCATGTCTGGGTGACAATTAGATTAAAATTTTTAACTGCCTTGTTAGAGTGGAGCCTATTTAGGGCCCTTTCAGAAGACAGCTTTGGAAAACCTACAATTTGTGTGCTAATAGAGTCAGCCCCTTTCGAGGTCTGCAGCATGGCCTGATGCTTGGCTTAGCCCCCCTGCATCCCGCAGCTCCACTCTAACAGGAGAGAAATGACCCTGAGTGCTATTTGTGATGGCCTGGAAATTGTAGATAATGACATGGTGCCTAGGACAATTACTCCACCCATCTAGTCCCATACTACCAGGACAGTTCTTCCTTTGGGATGACCTGTGCGCCCCACAGGGGTCTTTTTTTTGGGGAGGAGGTGGGGGTAAGGTGCCGGAGTGCTGCCAGCAGCCAGATTGGTCTCTGTTTTGCCCAGCACATTGGGGAGCCAAAGCACCGGATCATGGCGGATGCATGAACTGTTGACACGGATGCTAGTTTAGAAGTACATCACGTTAACAGAGCAGGTCAGTGATGCTTTGCACCCCCACATCAGAAACTATTCTTAAAATAATGTGCTGTAAATGAAGGCAGAATTCCTCCTGGAGCCAGTCTGAGCTGTGCCCCTCCTCACTCCACGTTTCTTTGCTGACATCCTGAAATGTCAGCCTAAGCCTCGCTCCTCCAGGAAGCCCGTGGTTTGAGCCCAACTTGTAGGGTCTGAATGCTCGCTGACACTCTCAGCATCCCTGCCAAATCTGCCTGAAGTTAGCTGAGGGGTCCCACAGTTAATGGGTGCCGAGAAGGTTGTTTCCTCGCTAAATTAACCCTGCATTTAGCAGCGCCCTTCAAAGAGCTTGGTCCCAGGTCAGAGCAGGTTCAGCCACCAACCTCAGCAAAGGGCAGCAGCAGGGGCAGGATCTCAGCCTGGCCTCCATCCTTGCTGCACACCAGCTTGTCCCAGCATCCCGGCTCTCAACCCACCTTACACACCTGTTTATTTTCTAAACACCTGGGGAGGGCAGCTCAGCTCACGTAGAGTGCCGGCTCCTCATTGCCTTCAGCAGAGCCTGCCCCCAATTCTCACCACTAAGCCCTTAGCTAAATAACCGAGAGACGAGGGAGGAGGGAAGGGTAAACTTAAACACAGGAGCCTAAGAAAGAGTCCACTTGTAAATTCACCCGCCGCCAAGCTCCCATTAGAGGCGCAGGCACAGAGCTGCCGTTGCACAAGGCGGCCGCGGATTTGCAGTTGTATGGGGTAAGTGTTTGCTTCCCTCTCCATATAATTACTGTTACTGATATCATGACGGAGCTCCACTTGGCACATCCGCTCACTTGGCAGCTCCGGCTGAGGCGCTGGGCTTTCCAGTCTTTAGAAAGCTCCACAACGCTTCTCCTCGAGCACACGCTCTGCAGCTAAACGAGTCATTATCTGGGAGCTTTAATCAACCTTCATTCTGGCTGAATTTGCCACTAAATTTCTAGCAAACTCTGAAGACCTTCTGAAGCTTGAATGCACGCTGGTGTTCTGTGCAGGGAAGGCCTTCAATCGCCTTGCTGGTCTGAACAGAAACTTTCTGTCTCCTCCTCCAACTGCTCTTGCCTTGCAGTATTTTAAATGAATGGGTGCTTGGGAGCACGGCACAGGAGTCCCAGCAGAGCTGTGTCAGGAACCAGCTCAACATCTGCCCTAGTGTGGGACGTTTTGTTTATGTTCCCCTTGGCTAAAGAGAAGAGGCTGTGATCAGGAGGTGGTAAAAAAGATGTTTCCCAACAAAAACAGCCAAGGAGTTTGACTCCTATCTGCAGTCATAGTGAAAAATGCAGAATTGCAGAAGAACTTTGAAACGTGCCAGAATTTGCAAGCCCACGTGGGGATAACCTCCCTTCATGCCTGCCCGGTGCCCTTGCAGGTCACTTCCATTGTCTGCTTTCCTCAACCTGCTCTCAGAAACACGTAACACGCCTGAGTGCAGCCACAGCATGCTGGAGGGCAGTTTGTCACCTGAAGACAAGAAGCTTTGCCATGAGGACCCTGGGCACATCCACAGTGAGGGCAGAGAGAGCTCAGAGCTCTGCAGATGATGTGGTCACACCTCAGGCAGCTACTGGTCCAGGAAATGGTGGGGCTGGGCTGAGGACAGGTTTGGTGGTCTCCCTCCCTCTGTTATCCATCTATACAACATTCTTCCAAAACAGAAGCTCGAATCACAGAATGGTAGGGGTTGCAAGGGACCTCTAGAGATCATCTAGTCCAGCCCCCCTACCAAAGCAGGTTCATCTAGGCAAGGTCACGCAGGAACGTGTCCAGATGGGTTTTGAAAGCCTCCAAAGAAGGGGACTCCACACCCTCCCTGGGCAGCCTGTTCCAGGGCTCTGTCACCCTCGCGGTAAAGAAGTTTCTCCTCATGTTGAGGTGGAACTTCCTGTGTTCCAGGACAAGTTGCAGAACTAAACATCTCTGCTGTCTCACTGAGTGCATAGACATACTTTCTGATACAACATCAGGAGGAGTTTTGCTCACATGAGTAGCTCCTTCTGAAAATGCTGGCTTAGGTCCCTCATTAAGCCTTCATTTCATTTTTCCTCTCTCTCATCAGCATGAATTCATTTCCTAGCTGGAGCAACATGGGTAGGTGAGCACCTCCTATGATCATAGCATTATGGAATCATTTAGGTTGGAAAAGACCTAAATGATCATCATATCCAACCATACTGCACCCTCTGTGCCCTGCACTTCCAGTGAGAAAGGAGGGAGTGGCAGAAACTCGGTCCAGTTTGTCCAGCCCCAGGTCCATGCATTTCCAAACCAGAGCCTCGCCTGTAAAAGTACCCAGTTTCCAAGACATGACTGGGGCTGATGCTTTGTTGGTAGATGGACTTGCAGGCTGGGTTCACCAGCCCTCATTCAGCTGAGTGCAGAGCACACATCCAGAAGGTTGTATTGCCTAATGTCACCCTCATAGAACAACGGTCATAAAACACTGAGTTACTTCAACTTTTAACCTAATAATATGTAGCTGATTATAATTTCACTTCTAGAATTATGAGCAGAATCCATCAGTTCACTTAACCTCTTGTCCCAATGGTTAATTTTCCTCATCCTTAAAAATCTATGCCTTATTTCTCATTTGAATAGCTCTGATTTTCATTGGAAGGCATTGGCTCTTGTTACTAAAATAAACAGTCCTCTGGTATTAAGTGTCTTCTCTTTGATCTGGTACATACTGCACTGCACTTCCTTTGCTTGAATAAACATAAAGATTTTTACATCCTTCACAGTAAGTACCTGAGGTATTCAATAATTTCTGTATCCACTGTCAATACCTAGATCAATAGACCACCATAGAAGGAGCAACGCCTGGAGTGATAGAGGCTCAGCTGGACGACCAGTATGTGGAGGGAAAAGGATAAAAAAGTAGAGAAACAAAGGGAGTGATAGATACATTGATGGATCAACACAGTCACCCTTTCCAGGTTGAGATGAGTCCTTCACATTAGCGAACAGTTCTTCCTATCTGAAAATGGTGAGCCAGTTTGCGTAATCCATCACTCTGTTGGTGAAGCCATTTGCCTCCTGAATTTCACCCAGAAATCCTGTCCACTGACTGATCACATGGGAAGCAGCCTCTCTTTTCAGTCCCCAGACCCCTGGCACCGTAACGACTTACATTTAGCAGTCACTTCTCCCCATCACTCGCCAGAAGCGCTCTATATCCAACACATTCAACATTGCATCACAAACTGGCCAACTGGCAGGAGCTAAAGCAACTTTTTTTTTTTTTTTTTGTCCTTAGTCGACTCTGGCCCCCGGCCAGCCAGTGTCTTCATTTATTGTAATGAATTTGTGTCATTAATATGTTGGATATGCCCAGCAATTGCAAAGTAGTACATTAGTACAAAAGCTATTGCTCTGGATGCCAGCGTTTTATTGCCACAGCTGATTTACAGGCTGATAAGCAACTTTGCCATTGTCCTTGAGGATGGGAAAAGGACAGGTAGCATGGCAGGCGCGGCATTGTGTCGGCCGAGGGAAAGCGTGAGGGTTCCCAGGCCTCACACAGCTGGGGGTGGACTTGACGATTCCATCTTTTCTCTTTAAAACGTCTTCGCCTTAGTGGGAGCGCTCAGCAGTCCCGGAGAACCGCTGCAGACAAAGCCTGTGTGAAAATCTCAGGCACTTGGAAAGGAGATTAAATGCCGTTACAATACTGTAGGTTTGGGAGCTTCTGTGCGACCAGCGCATAATAGAGCCATGTCATCACTTTATTGCAAAGATACGATAAAGACAGGCATTAGATGGTGTTAACATTTAACAGCCATAACTTAACTTTCAAAAGACTTTACAGGCCAAGTCACAGTGAATTGTTTCTTTCTGTGCATTTAATCCTTGGCTCACATGCTATAGAGCAAGGGTATTTGCAGAAAAGATAGAGAGCTAAGCAGACGGACTGACAGACCTGTCTGTCTGTCAGCTCCAAAGGGTAATCCCTTGAAATGCAACCTTAAAAGAAGTATTTAAAAGGAAAGCATGAAGCAGGACCGGCACAGACAACGTATTTGACTGTCAAAAAGAAACGTCAAGGGTCCCCCTCTTGGGGCTGATCCTGTGCCCAGAGGAGTTTGTTGTGAGCTCCTGTACGGGATGCTCATGGCAGCTTTGGTGGGGCAGGATCAGGCATGAAGGGTGAGAGCCACAAAGAGGCTTGGGCAAGGTCAGAGCATCAGTTCAGACCCACCTTGGGCACCAGCACACTGTCCCTGTGGGCCGGGCTGCTCCATATCCTGGCAATCCCCACCAGTGTAACACCTTGCTTGGGCTCCAGAGCTCATGCCAAAGCTGAGACACCCAGATCGAGAGCCTGGCTTTGGAGAGTGAACTGTTGGTCAGATGCTTTCCCAGAAAATTGTGTCCCTGTGGTACTCACTGCTACAAGGTACGACCGAAAGCACTGTGTGACAAAATCAGGCAGCCCCTTTGTAGGATTAACTTAAGCACCCAGAGTTATGAAAGAAGGATGACTCAGAAGGTGACCTCTGTAGAAAGGGTCCTGGATCCTCTTGCTTTGAGCTGTGACTCAAAATTTTACTTCTGGGGAGGAAGAAGGAAAATTCCCTGTGGGTGGAGCAGGGGTGGGAGGACATTATTGCTATAACCACCCAGTCCTGCCTCTCCTTCCTCCGGAGCAGCTGCTGCAGGGCATGGCTGGGATGAGCTATTGATCCAGGGCAGCCCCGTGCTCACCCATCTGGCCACCTGGAAGGCAGGAGGGACCATCCCTCCGTATTTCACAAGCTCTGAGAAAATGGAGTGGGCAGGTCAGAGACCTCCAGCCTGTCACTCCCCATCTTAATTAGGACTGTCAGCTTGCCTTGCATTTTAGGTAATTAATTATGCTGCTTCATAGCTGCATTTCTAGTTGACACCAGCGCCTGCTGACGGGACAGGGTATCGGTTTCGCCAGCTCCCGCCCGCCTTTCTGTTTGTTTGTGCTTGCGGTCAAGTCTCACACAACAGGAAGCATTTGGTGAGTGCTCGGGAAAATAATCAACAGCGTTATCTGAGAGTCCTATCAAATAGATTTGGGCCAGAAATGGACTCAGCTGCTGAAAACCTATTAGCAGCATCTCGGATTTCCTGTGGGCCGGCAGGTTAGGGGGCAAGCACTTCAGCATTGCCCACAGCTTGTGGGTAATTACTGTTTTTAGAGTCACCGTCTGCGGTTATGCTCAACAAAATGCCCATAAGGACAAAAATGAAATGCTTGCCCATTTTGGATGGGTGCCACCTGGTCCCTCTACCCTTCCTCCCTCCCTGGGTGCCACAAAACCTGCAGAGACAAAGCGGGTTTGGTGCAGTGTAGAGCGTTTGTGCTTGGTGCAAGAGCTGCTCAAAGCTGTGACCCAATCACGTGTTATAACTCAACATGGCTATTGCCACATTGTCCTTGTTTGCTCTCCAGGGTAGCTGTCAGCGTGGCCACTGACAACACACCAGGATCTACCTGCTGAGAGAAATCCAGAGTCAATGCTGCAGGAACAAGACTCTTCTAGCCATGAATATTTTCCCCTCAAGGGCTACAATGCAAGATCCTCCTTGGACTGGTCTGTACTGCCAGCAAGGGGAGCGAGAGGGGACAGTGAGGGCTGAGATGGGCTGTGGAGGCTCTTCAGCCTGGCAGAGACACGACTGGAGAGGGAATATAAGCAGTGCATGAAGTTCAACAGCTGTTTGCTGCCTCCTCTGGTAATGAAGTCTGTGGACAACATCAAATCACTTGACCCAGTTATGGATCAGAGCAAAAGAAGGGGAAGAAGCAACAGGGAAGAGGGAAGGTGGTAGGAAAAGCAACAGGGGTGAAGGAAGTTGGTATGAAAAGCAAGAGGAAGACACAGGCTGGTGGCAGGTATCTGTTGCCTCTCTAATTTCCATTTCTCATGGGACACTGCAGGAGCAGTGAGGATTTGGGGAGGCCTTGAGGGTGGGAGGTGTGATTCTTTTGGTTTATCCAGCCCTGAGAGCCTGCCATGACAGGACTCAAGGATCACAGTCATGACTGGGGAAGTCTAAAAAGCTCCAGCAACACAACGTGTAAGGAAGAGCTGGAGGTGGGTGTAAGGGGCGGGGGTGGCCAGCCCCAGTATTTGGCCCCCAGCCCACCTCTGCAGCCCCAGCTACCAGGACAGGTAATGGGTTGAGGGTCATGACCTGGGCTGGACATCTGCTGCCGACCTCTCCTAGGGGTTGTGACCCAAAGGCTGAGAGCAAGTAATGCAGAGATTTATGCCTTGTTAATAACAGAATTGAGCAATCAGGGTAATGAAATCCATGCTCTGCATTAATGAGCAGCCAGGGCAGTGGGGTCCGAGCCGTGTCTTCTCCCAGGGTGGGCAAAAGGGATGATTTCTGCCTGAATTCGGTTGCTCCCTCCAGAAAACAGGGCCATGCCCAGGCCAGGCAGGACTCAGTGCCCAGCTGAGTTTCAGGTTTGCTACAGGGCCAGCCTCAGCTTGGTGGCTGTGAACAGGACGATGGGAGTACAGGAATGGTGACATGTTTGTCCTCCCCTGGGTTTATGTCCCTCAGATGCTGAGTATTGCCTCGTGGCATGAAGAACCTCAACATTTTTCCTCTTGAGTACAAGTTTCAGGTTTAAATCACTGCTAGGTCTAGCCTGGATATTTTGGATTATTTCTCTCCTATCAATTCCTGTCTTTTTTTCATCAAAGATCAGGAATAAGAAGGCATGAAGGGGGAGGTATGCCTAATCTTGGAGATATGCCTAATCCTTCCCTGATCCCCCAAAGCATAATACCGAATCACGTAATAATATCAGATGCCAGCATGGTGGGGCTTGGAAGGGACCTCTGGGGATCATCTCATCCAACCCCCTGCTCCAGCAGCTCACCCAGAGCAGGGGGCCCAGGATCGTCTCCAAGCACCTTTGGAATCTCTCCAGAAAAGGAGACTCCACAACCTCTCTGGGCAGCCTGGGCCAGGCTCCCACACCCTCAC